>MNCI01021550.1:48483-67938 GCA_015680685.1 Gnetum montanum
CTCTTTTGCCAATTGAGCTGGAGATTTGTTTCAACACATATCTTCAACACCTGCTCAATGGCATTTGATGGTAAGCGATAGTCCACCAAGGACTTGTGAAAGTTGTCTTTGCTTAGTCCTCTAGTGCAATCCAAATTTGGTTCTAAACACTATAACCATCTAGAAAGTTGTAATAGCTATGCCCAGAAATGGTGTCTAGCACTTGGTCGACAAAAGACAACGAAAAATGATCGTTGAAAGTTGCCATGTTGAGTAGCTGGAAGTTGATGCACACCCATCACTTGCCTCCTTTCTTGGGTATAATCACGAGTGGACTTACCCACTCACTATTTGTGACAAGGTAGATGAATCTTTCCTTGAGGAGTTGTTTAATCTTCTCTTTGATAATCTACTTTAATTTGGGATTCAAACACCACTACAGTTGTCATTTTGGCTTAACGGCGGGGTCAGTGTATATTCGGTCTTAGCATATTCTTAGATCTATCCTAGTGAGCTCAGAATATGACCAAGCAAAGGCTGCTGACCAATTTTCCACAACCTTCATCAAATTTTTCTTCTATTCTATAGCAAGCTTGGCATTAATGATGATTGGCCTTCCATTTTTCAAGAATACATACTCCATTCTAGCTGGTAGTGTCTTCAATTTAAGGGGCTCTTGTTTAAAATTGTCAAGAATTTCTAGCTCTCCCCAATTGACATCATCATTTGCTTCTTTGAAGAGCTGGTAATGAACCTACTCGAGTTCATCCATACTTGCAACATATTCATACATTAGGCCATCAGTAGGTTCCAGGCACAATGTACTACTGCTAGAATCAGTTGTCAGCCACTGGGTGCCTTCCTATTTTGTGGCTACTACATATAGACATCTTTGGATTTCAACTTCTAGTGCACACTACTTGCATGCAAAGATAGATGTTTGCTTTACTAACCATAATTTCTGCACACAATCGCACCTTGAATCACTATAACTAGATGTTTCTGTCATCTAGTTTCACAGAATTAACACTTTCCCTGAATTTATTGAATTCAGTTTTCAATAATAAACTGTTTGTTCTTGCTGATTTAATGTCTAGTTGAACAAAAGAGAGTTTGGTATGAAACCCAATTAAATATACCACACCGAGTTCCTCCTCTACTTTGGTTTTTCAAAATGGTTGTGATCCCCTTAAAGAAGAATTGTAAAAGTACAGTCGTGCAACAACAAGCTTTATTTTTAAAAATGTTTTAAAAAATAAAAAACAAAACATGCTGATCCAATCATTAAGATCTCATTATGTACTTGCAAATCATATTATAATCCGTTCCTCGAGTATCTCGAAATGCCTCTGGCTTCTCCTCGTATTATAATACGTATTATAATCCGTTGCGCCGGACTATGTGTGTTCCAAAAATGTTATTCGTTGTTTTTTCCGGAGAAAATTTGAAAAACATGATCACGAGGGTGAAAAGCAAATGGACTTTCTCCAGTTTCAGTTTCTTGCTTACTTTTGCTTCCATGGGTGTTTCTCAGGAATGCGGCGGCCCTCCTGGAACAAGTCGCAGGCAATTCAGCAGGTGCTTACGCTAAAGAGCCTGTTCGAATCCAAAGCGCTTCAGGAGCCCCGCAGCAGCAGCAGGAAGAAGCGAACGAGCAGCACCTGGGCGCCAAAAATAACTTCACGGAAACTTGCAGAGAATCTTCTTCTGTGCACTCTGACGTTTCCCAGGATCGACCCTGCCTTCTGCCCTGTGTAAGATAGAACGCAACGTAACCCCTTGCTTTTGCAGCAGAAAAACACATCAGGCCAAATCTCGGAAAAAACTATTTTATTGCGCTATGGTTTCGTTGGTTTACAGGTCGATTTTTTTCATTTTGAGTTTTTTTTTTCATTTTCAGGATGATGCAGCGGACAAAGATAAAGAAACGCAGCAGGACGCGTGCCGGGTTGGGCATGCATCACTCGGGCAGATTCCGTCGCCGTTGTTGATCCGGCTGTCCAAGGAAACCAGGAAAAACCACGTCCATTTCCACAACCACGCAAATTCTACGGCCCTGAACCAAGCAGCTGCGGCCCACGAAAGTTCAAGGTATAGTACTAAATTGCGTGTATACGGTAGTGAAAAATCAGTTTCAGTCTGGAATGATCATGTGATTTTGCGATTGTTTCAGATCGGAGCCCAAGGCTCCGTCTGCAGCAGCACAATTGACAATATTTTATTCCGGCTCCGTGAACGTCTATGAGAATGTTCCTGCGGATAAGGTAAGAGATTGGATGCTGGTGTTTCTGCTCTGGTTCTCTGACGTTGGCTGTGTTTTTTTTGTTTTGTTTGGTTAAATGTTGCGGATTTTTCCTCAGGCAAGGGCTGTAATGCTAATGGCGGCCGCAGCAATCGGACGCCTAATGGATGGGTTTTCGTTGCCCGGCGTGTACCAGAACGGTGCCGGAGTCGGACCGGGAATCCGGTTCATGCTCCATCCGTCAGCAATGCAGATCCCGCGTACAACGGTAATGCTACGAACTAACCGGTTTTTTAATGAAAAGTAAAATGCAAATGCTATAAGCTATTCTCATCACCTTCCATCTCAAAACGGTGGATGATATGAACACGTAATTTTCAATATTTTGCCGGGCTTTTAATATTTTAGTGTGACCTACCGACATTCAACCTGATTTTCAGCGAAACCATTTCCACATGATGCAGTTTCTTAATGTGAGCCGGAATTGTTCATGGTTTTTCTTCATGCTAACAAATTAATAAGATTTTAAATATGAAAATAAAATAAAATATGAAAATAAAATACAATAATGTGTGTTGGCAAGGCCATTTATAGGTTTTTTAATATTAGCGAGGGAGTTTTGTGGTTAGCCTATCATAAATGGGATAAAGGCGCTAAGATGATGAATATTTTAATTTAGTTTGCATTTTGCTAAATATTTTGTAACGTAGTTTTAGTATAACCTGTTGTAATTGAATTTTTTTTTTATTTTACAAAATGGCTAAAACAGAGTTAATCTATCTGAGCATATACCTGTTGCATGGCAGAGATGCCGACCAAGTCGAGACGAGCATGGGTGCAAAGGTTTCTGAAGAAAAGAAAAGACAAGGGTGGGGTCGGCTGCGAACACCACCGGCGGCGACAGCTGCAGCATCCGTTCCGTTGATATGTACCTACCTCAACGTGAAATCGGCCGCAATGCGCGGATGAGCGCCAAAAAGAGAAGGTTCTTTTTATGGGGAAAAACCTGGAGAGGAGAAGGTTCTTTTTATGGGAAAAACCTGGAGAGGAGAAGGTTCTTTTTATGGGAAAAAAGCTGGAGAGGAGAAGGTTCTTTTTATGGGAAAAAACTTGGAGAGGAGAAGGTTCTTTTTATGGGAAAAAACCTGGAGAGGAGAAGGTTCTTTTTATGGGAAAAAACCTGGAGAGGAGAAGGTTCTTTTTATGGGAAAAAACCTGGAGAGGAGAAGGTTCTTTTTATGGGAAAAAACCTGGAGAGGAGAAGGTTCTTTTTATGGGAAAAAACCTGGAGAGGAGAAGGTTCTTTTTATGGGAAAAAACCTGGAGAGGAGAAGGTTCTTTTTATGGGAAAAAACCTGGAGAGGAGAAGGTTCTTTTTATGGGAAAAAACCTGGAGAGGAGAAGGTTCTTTTTATGGGAAAAAACCTGGAGAAGAGAGAAACCCTTTGAAATATATATCGTATGCCATCATTGCATGTAGCAATTATAGTTTCAGATTCTCATGACTATATGCAGTCAACGTTGTGAACCCACAATTGGTGTGGGATAAATACTTGTTTAGTTGGTTAGTTAGTTGTGTGTGTGCCATAACGCGGCAGGCAGGCACCACGACCGCGACAGATTAGCAAAGTGGATGAAGTGACCCGTGGGGTTGGGTTGGGTAACAGCAAAATACGTTAGGTAACTTGCCTGAACCAACTAACATGGTTTTCAGCCTGCTGGACCACGACGTTATGCGGACCGACGGGAGTACGGGATACGGTTTAAAGTATGAAATTTGGAGAAATTTTAATACTTAAAGTTAATCACAAAGCATGGTGCAGGAAAACATTCCAAAAACAAAAAAGGAAGCATACATGGTATACACTTTTCGCTCTCATATTGTATATTTCTTGCGATGATGGATTTTTGGCTTAGAGCTGTAATACTAATGTGGATGTATGATTACTTTCAATTCCAATTAATGAACCGCTGATGAACTGCCGTAACAACTCTTCTCTATCAAAAAATGTTTTTTAGGCAATATTTTACATAATAAAGACCATTTATTTAATTAATTTAAAATGTCAAAAATTATTTGAATAAGTGATAAAACATTTGATATAAAGGACTACGATATCGTAGCTAAATATATAATGTAGTGGGCCATGTTCATGCACATAAATAATACTTTTTTTTGTCAACCCTTAGGAAAATTTTTGTAGTTTGTAGTTGTGAATGTTTGCAATGTGGTGAATTACAATTCTACAACATCTTTATTCGAGTGGATTGTTCATGGACACAATTCATGAACAAAAATAAAGATCGAGATTGTTCTTCATCTTTACAACATTTCACATAGGATAGATTTACATTTCCATGTCATTTACTTTTACTTTATCGTTTACATTTCCTAAGTCATTTACTGTTACCATGTTTGTTAATATAGGCAAAATAAGTATGACTAGTTTCAAGCGTAAAGTGTAGTTTCTTAATAAGCTAGTAGTGACTTGATTATTTAGTGGTAAAGTTACTTAGTAATTCTAGTAATAATTACACTAGCCTAGGACGTGTACGATAAGCTAGGACTTGATGCTTATCGCCAATAGGATAGAATAAATTTATATTTTCGATGTCTTTAGTAATAAACTTCATATTCATATTTACCATTTTTACCCTTAGCATACTTAGAGACAAAAACACATCAACTAATCGTATACCTCAAAGAAAGTTAACCCATATATTTTGCACTTTGCTAACTCTAAGTGAGAAGATAATGATTGCAGACTTACCATCAACTCACTAGTACAGTTACCTTATCCATCAAGGGATTACGATTTGGTCATGCATTAACACTTGTGACTTGTATGGTTGAGTGTTGGAATTCTCTATCACTCATCATTGGTGTTGTTATCGAGGATGTATCAATGTTTGCTAGTTAGTTGATTTTAACATAGTTTGCTATATCAAGTATTGTTAAGCTTATCTTTCACACACTTAGAATAATTTTTGAAAAACACATTCATGAATGTTAACAGACTTTTAAAAAATGGCTTCACACATAAAGTAAAAACTCCATCTCCCATTGATATTAATGAAAGCAATGATAGAAATCATAATGAAGAAAATTGGAGTGAACTGATGCAAAGTAGAATATCACATGCTCATACTGATTCTTATTATCCTGACTGTACACTTATTTTCTATAGGATGACTAGTTTAGATGGAGATACTTCCAATGTAACATTATATTGCCACCTAATCATTCAACATTGTTTATGCTCTAAGCAACTCTATTGAAATCAAGTCTTCGCCATGCCTAAGAAGGCTACCAAGTTACCAAGAACATGACAAGGCCATACTAACTAATAGAGGCCTAAGCATGAAGAGATGTTATTATAGCAGCAACATTTGAACAAGAGAAAGGAAAAAAGGCACCACAAACAAGCATCCTTATAGAGAAGGAATATATACCATACAAAGTTGAGAAGTCTCATCATTCTCATAGATCTAGTTCTCGATCACCTATTTTGTACATTGAAGATCCTGTGAAGTCAAAATTACGTTTAGCCCTTGCAAAAACTTTGAGAAGAGATGAGGTGGATTTCAAACTTAGGAGGATTTCAAGGCCTAGGACCTCCAATTGACCCAAAAGAGATGAATCAAGCAGTCATACAAGAAGAACCAATTAACACCATTCTCCAAGTCCTCCATCCTCTTCATTACACTCATCAACAAACTTTAACAAGGGAGAATGTTAACCAAGGAATCATAATAGGAAGAGAAGATGGATCATGACAAATACACTAATAGAAGAAATCATCCTAATGAGGAAGATGATGATGAAAAAGATAGAGAAAGGGAACTAAGGCATGAAAGAAGAGAACATTATGAGCATTGAAATGGTCACTACTACAATAGAGATTACAAGCTCAAAGGCTATGAAGAACCCTTATTGACCACTCGAAACATTATCAACATTAGAGAAGTAGTACACATACAACTTAGGCACCTAAGGAATAGTTGCATCAAGCAACTTGATATGAAGAACATCCTAATGTTTGAAGGGGGATATAATGTAAATCGACATTGTCACCTTTAAGCATTTCATGATGTTTACATCCTATAGAACATAGAGAATGATTAGTAGAAATTAAAGTAGTTTCCCAAAAGACTCATAAAGAAAGCAGAATGTTGGTAGAAATCCTTTGAATCAAAATCAATCAGACGATGGAGTACCATGATAGAGTTCTTGAATGACAAGTATTAAAGCTATTCAAGAGTGTCTAATTTGAGAAAATAAATCCAAGGATGGAAGCAAGAGATATATGAATTCCTTAATGCAACAATGAGAAAATATTATCCATTATTATATAGATGTCTAAGTCACGGATTTTCTCTAAGAGAATAATTGCAACACATTATTGATGCATTAAGAAACAAGAGAGATCCTTGAAGTGTATGCCCAAGGAAGATTGTTCGAAATGACAATGCATTAAATCCATTGGTTATTAGACCAAGTGACAAAAGAAGAAGGGGAGATACATAAGAGAGAGTTAATTAAAGAGTATAACAAAGATCCTACTCTTAAGAGAAGAGATGTAAGAATTTACGAGACATAAGAAGAGGAAACCATGGAAGATGTGATTCAACAAAAAACTCTACCAACCCAAAAAATTAGTAAATGATATTGCCACAAATGTAAAGAAAATGTGAGACTTTATGGATGAAAAGTTTGCAACAATACTTAAGATAGTAGAAGAGAAAACTGAACAAGTATTCACCAAGAACAAGGATAAGAATAAGAAGAGGGATAATAGACAAGAAAATTACAAGGGAAAAGTTTTTGTAGTGGAAGAGGTTACAAACTCAAGTTTGGAAGATGAAAATGGATGCAATGTGTACAAATATGAACATTCCAAGACATGTTGTCCTGTTATGGCCCATTGATGAAGTGTCAAGAGTCAATGCGTCGATTTGGCCACGTATATGGGATCGCGTATACGCGGCCGCGTTGACGTGGGCCCATCGACGTAGCCACCCTACATCGACGTGGCCTCGTTTACGTAGCCATCCTTCCCGGCCTATAAATATGAGAGCCTTCTACCTCATTTAGGCATATTTTTGAGTAGTTGTAGCGAAGCTCTTGCAGTTTGCTCCAGCAAGAGATAAAATATTTTCCAAGTGCCCGTAGGAGGTGTAAGAAAAGTGATTGGATCTTTATTCGAGCACTGGTGTATTTGAGCCCATTAGCGTGACAACAATAAAGACGAACTGTTCAAGCATACCATGCAACATTTGGACTTAGTTATTTCATGCATTCATAGTTTAATGTGTTTATGCTTTATTAATTACTTGTTGCTTAAATAGTTTAAGGTGTTTATGTTTTATTAGTTACTTGTTGATTATTTATGTTTTCATTATTATAATTTCAATTGTTATTGTTCATTTGTAGTTCATTTGAGACATAAGTACGACCATCTCGAACGTAATCCTAACACTTGGTAAACCCAGTGATGCTTAACGTCTAGTAACCCAGTAGTGTTAAGAAATGCTCAGAATGTGCTCGGAAGATGGGACCGGATACTTATGCTAGGAGTAGCTAGAATATAAACTAGGATAATTAGAGATTAGATAATAGTTTATTCCTTACCTTTCACACTTCAATTAATCACTGAAAAAGATAATTAAAAAGATATAAAAATAATTAGCCTTAGTCTCATTTAACCATCGTAAATAGAACTTCACAAGTGAGATTAGGTTGACAACGACCGTTCTAACTCAAGGTTTCATTGGTTAGAAATCTAGTATGTGTTAAGTGCTTACAGTCTGTAGATTTTGACCAAGTCGCCCGTGAACGCTCATGATTTGTATGGTTGGGCGTAGGGATACCTAGCCACTCATCATTGGCGCCGTTGTCGGGGACTGTTAGTCTTGCATGCGTCATCTAACTTTAGTGAAATTATCATTTAAGTCGTTGGATTGGACCCAGGATAGGAATATCTTCGCATATTAGGAGAATTTAGGTTAATTAATTAAGGTACATTGGTTACATGGACCATTTGACGTCCAATATGTCTTCTCACAAGAGGTAGGTATTTGAACCACCAGTGTCGTAAGAATGTCGGGTGATGTACAAACATCTCAATGAATATGTCCCTGATTTCACATTCATCCTACATTAGGATGAACATCTTCGATGGTGGGACATGGAGGGTAGCATCGTGCTACCGCCCGACCAAGCATCTCCTGCAATGCTATATCATAATTTGGGCAGATTGGGCATTTAGGACCAAGTGGCAGAGTATGTCATGGAGGACCATGACTACTGGGATTATTGTTCCAGAAAAGCTCAACGGACAAGAGATCAGCAGTAGGCCGAGAGATATGAACAACAAAAGGGGAAACATTTTAGTAACCCCTTATTCTCGTAAGGGCCACAAGATGATGGAGATCCTGTATTTCATGATACTCATTTGACCGAAATTCACCTGGGGCCGTAGATCCTTCAATCACTCATCCAGAACAAACCTCCAAGTGACCACAATCCTCAAGGGGATGGTGGGTTATGAAGCAAAGCTGGAGGAGATGACCGTGGTCATCACTAGGGAGATGGGGAGATCGACGCTGAAGTGGTATTGATGCCTCTTCTTCTTCTCCGTCCTCCCTCTCTCCTTCGCCTTCATCTAGCTTAGGCTTTGAGCATTACAAGGGAAGGTTAGAGAGAAAGGACAGTGGTAGGTAGGTTCGAGCAGGGAAACGTGAGGAAGCACATGACCAATTATCTGGCCCTCACCAGCATGAAAGAAGGGGTAGCAGAAATCATCACAGACGTCATAGTCCCCAACAGGACTATGATTCTGATGAGCCGTTGTTAGCTACTCAAAGCATGCTCCAAATTGCAGAGGCAGTTCACATTCCAAGTAAGCACATGAAGGATAGTCGGATCAAGCGTGTTGACATGAACAACATCTCCAGATTTGAAGGGGGATACAACTATGATCCACAGACCCACCTGCAGGTGTTCCATGACGCCTACACCATGCAAAACATCGATAATGATTGAAAACGGTTGAAGTTGTTCCCTCACACACTCATTAAAGAAGCTAAAAGTTGGTACCGATCCTTGGAGCCAGAATCAATCAGAATATGGAGTACGATGCTTGAAATCTTTAATGAAAAATATCAAACGTACTCTAGAGTGGTGAATCTGAGATGGCAGATCTAAGGTTGGAAACAAGGGAATCATGAACCCTTGGATGCCACCATGAGCAAGTATTACTCATTGTTGCATTGGTGCCTTGGTCATGGTTACTCTCAGTGGGCACAACTTCGTCACATTATTGATGAGCTCCATTTTGAAACACGAAAGACCCTTGGTGTGTATGCCAAGGGACTGCTATCAGAGCTAAGGGCCCGTTAGTTGTAGTGCCTTATTGATTAGGTGGCCAAAGAGGAAGGATGACTTAGAAAAAAGGAGAGTGCTGAAGAATTCAACCGGGACCCTTTTCTTAGAAAAAGGGAGGTCCGATCTTGTGATGAGGACGAAGAGTCACCACTGGAAGCAACGGTGAACCGAAAGACTTTGCGGTTACAAAAGTTTGCATCTGAAATATCGGCAAAGGTGGATAAGATGTGGGACTCTTCAGATGAGAAATTCCAAAGTGTATTGAAGATTTTAGAAGAGTCTAAAGAGTAGGGTAGTGACCATGATCGACGCAGGAAGAAGGGAGTTGAACGTACCCAACATAAGGGTAAGGGGAAAGTTGCAGTAGCAGAACAGGTTGTAGACTCTGACACCAAGGAGGATGATGGATGTGGCATATGCTAATATGACCATCCTAAGGGATGTTATCCTGTGGTGTCCCACCTTCAAGAGTATGGGGTTTATGCCTGAACCCTCATTTGGCACAGAGGCAGACACCCCGAAGGTTGCCTTATCCACAACATAACCCCAGGCGATTCCACCAACAGCAGTAAGGATACTATTCAAGTGGAACGCCTCCACAACCGTATGAATATTTTCAATAGTGGCAGCAACCACAAGCATGGGGGATGCCACCTCCAAGGCAGCAGTACCCTTATAAGCAGCTAGATCCTTATGGGTACTATGTTTAGCAATCGGTCTCTCCAAGAGAGTCTTTCAGTAATGCGACCTTTCCCAGTTACTACCACCCCCTTGAATATTTTTGACATCCATCTCCATCACCCAGGGGGCCAAGTCGACACCTCTTCTACCCTCCGTCACCTTCTTCTACCACTTCTCCACACCATCCCTCTTAATTGTCACCTGCTCCATCCATGTAGGGAGAAATACCATCACAACTATAACAACGAAATGCTACGAGGGCTGTTAACTTACAACTGGCACCTCGGCCGAGTGGACCGGAATCCAAGTCACGCAAACGTCCTTTCTTCCAGCCCAATAATCTAAACACACCCTCACCTACGCTTATGGCCAGTGCCTCTGAACCTACCAACGCCTCTACCATCATACTACCCGAGCAATCCTCCGCTCCATCACACTTCAATGTCCAAACGATCATGCTCACACATGCCGTGACTGACTAGATTAAAGTAGGTTCTCTTCCCCAGAAATTAACAGATCCAGGAAGCCCCCTCATATATCTTCAGGTGGCTGGGAACGAGTCGTGTAATGCTCTTTTGGACTCAGGGTCAGGGGTTAATTTAATCTCTCATGACATGTACAAGAACTGGAACCTACCCCTGCTAAAGAAGAGCAACATCTGGCTCGAGTTAGTAGATCAATCCATCACCGTTCCTTTGGGTTTGGTGAAGGACATTGTGACCACTATTTATGGGTGGTCCTACCCTACTAACTTCTTGGTCATCTGTGTAGAAAACTATAAGGGGAACTTCCCAATCATCATGGGGAGAGCCTAGCTAAGCATGGTGGACGCACGACTAGGACTCCGAGATCTGTCCCTTGAAATTTCAAAGGAAAATCCTTTCGGGAAGATCGAGAAGAAAAGAGTTCCATGCATCGCATACAGTGACTTGGGGTGCAACTGTGTGTAGTAGTTATGGTCTGCCAAGCAGACATCCATTCAAGCATGCAGTTGGTGTACTATGGAATCACAAATTCAACAGTGCCTATACATAGCAGCCACTAACCAAGAAGGCACCCAGTGGCTGACAGCTGGTACTGCTAGTAGCACAATATGCATGGAACCATCTAAGGGGCTAGTGTAAGCCTACATTGATAGCATGGATGTGATGGAGGAGATTCATCAAAAAACCTCCATCATTGATGACTTTGATGATTGGGGAAAGCTAGATATCATAGAGAGCTTCAAACAAGAGCCCTTTGAACTAAAATCCCTACCGACTCACTTAGAGTATGCATTCTTGCAAAATGGTAAACCGATAATTATCAATGTTGCCCTTGCTCCTGAATAGAAAAAGAAGTTGCTGGTGATGATAAACAAATGGGTTGTTACATTCTTATGGTCCTATCCTAAGCTGACTAGCGTTGATCCTAGGATTTGCCAGCACCGGATCTACCTTGACACTTCCATGAAGCCACGAAGACAGCCACAAAAATGGTTGAATCCCAAATTGAAGCAAGTTGTAAAAGATGAAATCGAACAACTGCTTAAGGCAGGATTCATCTATTCTATCATCAATAGCGAATGGGTTAGCCCACTCGTTATCGTACCAAAGAAAGGTGGCAAGTGGAGGGTCTGTATCGATTTCCGGTTGCTCAACATGGCAACTTTCAAGGATCACTTCCTGCTTCCATTTGTGGACCAGGTGTTGGACACAATCGTAGGACACCAATAGTACAACTTTTTGGATGGTTATAGTGTTTATAACCAGATCCAAATCGCACTAGAGGACCAGGCCAAAACTACTTTCACGAGTCCGTGGGGGACTTTTGCATATAAGAAGATGCCCTTTGGCCTGTGCAATGCACCTGCAACGTTCCAACACCTTGTCCTGAGCATCTTCCAGCAATAAATCAGCAATGGTATAGAAGTTTTCATGGATGACTTCTCTACCTATGGTGCCACGTTCGAGCAAGCTTTGGACCGCTTAGAGCAAGTTTTAAAGAGGTATATAGACACCAATTTACGGCTCAATTGGCATCTAATGGTCCAAGAGGTCATAGTGTTAGGGCATCTCATTTCATCAACAGGGATCAGCGTAGACCCTGAAAAATCAGGGTCATCCAAGGAATTACCCGTTGACCAAGTACTGTCAAAGATGTGTGGTCATTCCTTGGACACACTGGTTACTACCGATGCTTTATTGAACACTTCTCGAAGATAGCCTGGCTGTTGGTAGAGTTTACAAAGAAGGATGCTTCATTTGTCTAGACCAGGGAATGCGAATCTGCATTCCAAGAGCTAAAGCAAAACTCATAGAAGCTCCGATTTTACGGGCACCTGATTGGTCTAGACCCTTTCACATTATGACGGATGCCTCCAACTATGCCTTGGGAGCCATGCTTACACAGTTTGATGATCAGAAACATCCGTATTATATCCAGTATGCAAGCCCTAGCATTGTGGGTGCACAACTGAACTATACCACCACTGAGAAAGAATTGATGGTAGTGGTGTTCGCATTAGACAAATTACGACACTGTGCTTGAATACGAGGTGTTTGTGCACATAGACCATAGTGCTATCTGGTTCCTGATGAACAGACCAATGGTGAGCCCCTGCATAATTCGGTGGCTGGTGATTCTTTAGGAGTTTGATCTGACCATGGTAGACAGAAAGGGGTTCGAGAATGTGGTCGCTGACCATTTGTCTCAGTTACGATGGGATAATGCAGAAGAGGAGGAGCCTTTATCTGATCAATTTCCAGATGAACTCCTCTTCACAGGTGCTGTTGATGCTCAAGCACCCAAGGAATCTCCTTGGTTCAACTGCATCCTCACCTACCTTACAACCTAGGAGCTACCAAAAGAATGAAACCATCGATAGAAAAAACAATTTCTCCATAAGGCCAAGCATTTCATGGAAATCAACGGCCACCTCTACAAGGTGTGCACAAACGACTTAGTTTGATGGTGTGTCCGTGATGCTTAATCACTGCATGTCCTCCAAGATGCTCATGAGGGCCACTATGTTGCATGCAGAACGACCATTAAAATCCTGCTTGCAGGGTATTATTGGCCTACACTTTTTAGGGACGCACAATGGTTCACCTGCTCCTGCAAATGATGCCAAAGAGATGGTGAGATGACAGCCCGATTAGAGGGACTTCAACAATGGATTCAGCCACTGGAGCCCTTCAACATCTGGGGTATCGACTTCATAGGACCCATCACCCCCTTGTCAAACGGAAAGGCGTACATCATCGTGGCGGTGGACTACTGTACAAAGTGGGTAGAAGTGATAGTCGTCATTGACTATTCTTCCAACACCATCGCATGATTTGTATAGCAACAAATCATTACCAGGTTTGGAGTGCCTCGTGCACTCATTTTTGACAATGGGACTCCACAGGGGTCATGTTTCGCAAACTCATGCAACGCTTAGGGGTAACACAAAAATTCACAACACCCTATCACCCCCAAGCCAACGGTCAGCCTAAAGTCACAAATAGGGAAATTACCAAGATCCTCACATGAAAAATTAACAAATATAGAAGGGATTGGGGCACCAAGCTCAACGATGCCCTATGGGCCTATCACTCCATTTGGAAACTTCCCGTAGGGTACTCTCCCTATAAGTTAGTGTACGATAAGTTGCCAACGCTTCCGATCCAAGCAGAACTCGGGACACTATCCACCGCCTATGACCTCGACCTTGACCTACTGCTAGCACAACGAGAACGATTAATCAACTTAAGCATGCTAGATGAGAACCGATTAGTGGCCCTATTTTTCAATGAAACCCATAAGCCCTCTAACATGAAACGACATGATCTTAGGATTCGAAAGGTCACATTTCGACGTGGAGACAAGGTATTGTATTGGAACCCCTCACATATATCCTAATCGACAAAGTTTCAGACACTATGGGAGGGACCTTATATTGTCTCTGAAACCTTCCCATCTGGGGCCTTGCTAATTCACAAACTTGGGGATCCCACCAGAACACAGTTGGTCAACTGCCAACAACTAAAACCTTTCCATGAGCTTTACACAACCAATGCCACAGCCTCGTCATTAGCCAATCATCCACACTCTATCTTTCGCGTCTCCTCCTTTCCACCTAATCGTGGGGGAGACGCTCATCCCTGCTGACCCGTTTCATTACACCCCTCACCATTTTATCATTTTTTTTGTTTTACACTTTTTTGTTTACCACTTTTTATTTTACAATTTTTTGTTTCACAATTTTTTATTTTTCATTTTTTATGTTCTTTTTGTTTACTTTTTGTCGTCATATTGTTTGGTGTGGTCGATTTTCATTACGATGGGTACTGTAATCGTCTTCCTAGTTATTTGGTTTCTACCATTGCATGGTTGTCCTTGGATTGCACTCGTTTTTACTTCATAAACTCAGCAATGAGTCCACATCATCCACCCATTCACCATTCCATGGTTTTCCTTTTGTTGCGAACATGCAAACCCTTCAATTAACAAACATTTTAATGAATGTGTGACTTGCGTAGTTCTCCAACTGAGGGATAACCCACTGGTTTGAATCGGGTGTAACATCAAAGAGAATGTTTTATTCGTTGTTCTATTCTATTCTTTGGGTTGCTGGTGTGTCCTTATGGATTTTCTACCACTCCACGTATCTCTCCACGGAATTTTTTTGGGTAGTTTGACCTTGCATGGTGTGGTCCTCACTGAAAAATTCAAAAGAAAAAAAACAGAGAAAACTTAAAAAAAAAATATAATAAAAAATAAAATTGAGGATTCAAAGCACACCCCTTGGTCGAATGCATGCATACACACATGGATCTTCATATGGTGTGGTTCCCCTGTAAACAGAAAAAAAACATATCGCAGTGGGAATTCAAAACACACCCCTTAGACCGCCTCTCATGGGCCACACGCACTAGTTATGGGACTTCCTTGATCCTCTCTAACTTTGTCCTATTTCACTTCCCTCTTCTCACATTTCTTGGAGTGGGGGTTTTCTGTGGGGTCATTCTTGTTTCCTTTGGGGAATGGTCAAAACTTTGTCTATCGCTATGAGGTCACTGTTTGCGGATGGTTTGGGTCTGTCCTCACGAAAGGTTTTGTCGGGTCACTTAACCATGCTTACACACAGGGTTTCATGTGGCCAACACTCGACATTTCCATTCTCTCTTCTCCTTCCATTCCCACTTCTCTCCGTACTCACCTCACTACCCTTTTTATGTTTTGTATCTTCGTCGTGTTTTCTGTTGGTCTTTCATGCCTTGGTGGGTTCTCTTGGTTTGGAGTCTTAACTAGTGATACCTATTATCGGCACTCGAGCCGACGGACTGTGGTGTTGAGGGTATGTAGGGGCTATAAGGCTATTGCCTGCTATGGGGAGGACCCACCTGCATATTCTTGGTTTGCTGGTTAAGCCTCCAGCCTGTTGGATTTCTTGGTTGTTTGTTTTCAGTGTCACATCGTTCGATTTCATCATCGCTTGAGTTCTTTTTGACTCTTGTTCTCCAATGTTATCTTTTTTTCGCACTCCAATCCATTCCTCTTTTCTTCAGCCATGATCAAGCCTTTTTTGTGCTTCAATCGCCTCGATTTGGGTTTTCAAATTTTTCATTTCGGGTATTTTTTGGTTTGGTCCATGTTGGTCTTCGAGTGAACAATGCTGCATATACGGGGCCCTGTATATGCAGCCACTGGGTATACGCAGTTGCGTATACGCGGCCCCGTTGACGCAGCACCTAACCCTATATATATCCATCGCACCTTCTCATTTTTTCATCATTTGGAGTCCAAATTGAGGGGAATTTTTGCCGTTTTTTCTGCCTAACCCTTCCCAACGCACCTACATTCCATTGCGTGTCTGCATCAACCTGTCCTTGCCCTTCTATGCAACTAGAGATATGCACTTAGTCATGGGGGGGTGGTGCCTTTGTGTAATTAATTAATTAATTAGTTGTTAATTACAAAACCTTTGACCCTAACCCCTAAATTAAACACTTTGGAAGACTTAATGGTGTGCTTGTGTCATTAACATAACTTGGTCAAACTAAGAAGGTATATAGAGACCATTTTAGGCTACTTCTGAATAGTCTAACGGACGGTTATGTTTGTTTTCAGATGACACCCAAACCGAGGCACCAAAGGGACGAAAGACCATCACAACCAAGGGACAAGCGTCCACGTATGGGAAAGGGACGAGGAGTGCAACCGCCAGAGTATGCGGAGGGTTCTTATGCAAATGGACCCTTCCATGAATGACCTGATGTGGAATCTATCCACTAGATTCCCAAAGAGGAGATTCCAGGTGTGCAATCGCTAGGGGATGAGATGCCTGGGATAGTACCACAGCTTGAGGTCACATTAACCCAAGCTTACCTTGATGCTATCACGTCATGCAAGGTGCAACGGACGGTCCTCCAAGAGTTAAATTTTGGACAATTCCTCGAAAACACGCCAAAAGATATGAGGCTTCAATTGCAGAATTCTCTGATGTGGCCAATCATCACAACTAGTGGTGAGTGGTACGTAGGAGAAACATATCTATTTTGGATGAATCGATAGCTAGGGTCAAGAGTAAGAATCAAGGACATATATGTCTCTTACTCTTCAAAAGCAATAGCGCAAGCTCTGGGGTTGCCCAAAACTAGGGCAGATATGGTGAAAATTCCTAAATAGGCCAATCCAGAGGTGAAGGCGCAATGGACCAGACGGTGTTATGGGGTTGAGCACAAGGAATTCAGCTCCTTGACCACGGCAGAGAGAGTCTATACAAAGATAGCATCTTACCATCTGAATCTAATGGTAAGACCTAGCAAAATCACTGCCTTCTCTGCTCGTGCGTGTGCCACTTTGAGTGGAAAATTTCCCATGAGTCTTCCACAGCTATTATTTTTGGAGATTGAAAAGAGGTTCCTAGAGAACGAACGTGGAAGACAAGCTCTCCCCTTTCCCTGCCTCATCCAAAAGTTGTGCAAATGGGCAGGGATAGCAGGGTATTCTAACGACATCATCCAGCATGCCCCAATTGCCTCATGGCGAGAAATGATAAAAGACAAAACTCTTGCCGCCACACAGATAAAGGAAGAGTAGCAAGCACCTCCACCACCTGCACAAACAATGTAGCCGGGCTCGCAAACAAAAACAACATACATCCGCAAGGTTCGGGAAATGCTCTCGAGTCAGTGAGAGCAATCCAGTAGAATTGGTGGAGGAGATGATCCTTCGATTTATCACCCTGCCATAGCCACCTGGAGCAAGTGGCACAATCAATTAGCTTACTTGAAAGGGTAGGGCCAATATTTTCCACCGCCCAAGCATCCATTCTAACTAGAACAAATCCAAGCATCTGAGATGTATCAACTGCAACCTAGCAGTTATTTCCTGAAATCTTAGGGAATGTTTCTACTTTCTCGGTATGCTTGGAAGATGGTGAGGGGGCGGTGGTCCTGGTGATGTAGCACCAGGGATAAAAAGTTGCAGCCAAAGTAGTTGCTGATACAATTGCTACTACTCTTAATGCATTGGTAGCACCTGTACCAAACATCCATGGTCTACAAGATGTACAGGTGTCTGCCGAAACTTTACGTAGCAGGATTGATGCAGCCCAACATGAAGAAATGTTGGACCGACTGGTAGGAACCGAGCAACCGCTTCCGGATGTCTTTGACCTTCGAGGCAACATCACTGCAACCCAGTCGAAGCTATTATCAGCAAGGGGCAAGAGCCTTGTTTTGGAGGGGCAACTAGAAGTTGCTCAAGCTGCTTATTAGCGCTTGGCAATGGAGGTTGCCCAATTAAAAGCCCAGCTTGCTGATCTAGCCATCCTCGATTGCGAAATCACCAGAGACAAAGCTTTTCAACAACTTCAGCTTAAACTTCAGGTTGTTGAGGATGTAAGGGAGATGACGATCCTAGACAAGTCCATAGTAGATGCTCGAGCGTATCATTTAGAGAAGGACTTGGCAGAGGTTCGTTAGGATAACATGTAGCTAACCGTAGAAGTTCATCACCTATGCAATGTTGATGCAGAGAACGAGAACATGAAAGATTTTATCCACCAACAGCAGGAGGAGCTAGCTAGGGTAAACACAAATATGAGAAGGTTGATTATTGAGAATCAGAATCTGTCAATGGAGGAGGTTCGGGCATTGTGACAGAAGTCTACAATCAAAATTACCGCTTGGAAGAATGAGGCCCTAAAGTTTGAAGAAGTCAAAAATCATTACAAGGACCACGTGGGATTGCAAAAGGAGGTAAATAGCAAAGGAATCTAGGGAACCAGGTTGTGACCAAGAAAGGTGAAAAAAGAAAAAAATTAAATATGCACATGATAACGGTAAGGGCAAAGCTATCATCATTGAAAAGGTTGTGGATTTAGATATAGACAATGATGGTGAATGTGAGATATGTCAATATGACCATCCCAAGGGATGTTGCCTAGTAATCTCACATCTACCGGAGTCTAGGGTATATGCACTGAAGCCACAATTAAACAGATGGTAAACACCCCAAAGGTTACCTTATCCTCAAGGTAGCCCAAGACAGTTCCACCAACCCTTGATGTATTATCCAAGTGGAACTCCACATAACCAAATGAACAATATCAACAGTGGCAACATCCACAATCATGGGAAATGCCACCACCACGTCAATGGTACCCTTACTATCAACCTGACCCATATGGATACTATGTGTAGTAGCCAATCTCTCCACGTGACTCTACTAGTCACGTTACTCCTCAGTCTCACTACCAAACCCATGAGTACTATAGAACTCCTTCTCCTAGAGAAGAGGTTTCACAAACGTACTATCCTTCTCATCCAACTATACCTCTTCCACCCTTAGCTCCATTACCACCTACTCCAGCTATGCAGGGTGAGCTCCCTACCTAGCCGCAGCAACGTAACGCTACAAGGGTGGTCAACCCTCAACCTACTATTAGTTTAGACAACTACATAAAGAAGAGGCCTATCTTTAGAACCAACAGTCCTACTAAGTCCTTGCAACCAGAAGCTACAAATTCCCCAAATGCCTCATCACCATTCGAATCTTTGGAGCTTCCTTCGAACCAAAGACCACACTTAATGCACATGGTCATGTTGACTCATGCAATTACTAATTAGATTAAAGTTGTCCATCTTCCTAGGAAATTCTCTGATCTTGGAAGTCCTCTTATATATTTGCAAAT
>MNCI01021551.1:8594-66324 GCA_015680685.1 Gnetum montanum
CTGTTTACGCTGTCCACATCCCTATACGCTTACGCTGTGCCCATTCTTGTCTACGCTGTTTACACCAGTACTCCGTTTACGCTCTGGTTGCACTTGTTTCACTGTTTACGCCCTGTTTATGTATAACCCCGCGTATAACGCTTCGGCGGTGCTCGGGGAAGTCCTTGTTTGATCCGCGTGCGGACCATTCAAGGCACTCTGCCTTCGTCCGTTCCAGCTTGCCCTCAAGCGGAGGCAGAGTCGACTGCGCTTGTCCGTGGATCTTTCGGTGCTCGTTTCATTCCAGCCTTGCACCGACGATTTCGATCGGCACACTTCCTACTATGCTTTAGAGTATAGTTAGTGTAGCATATACTTTAGTGGCTAATTTGCCCAGGTGCCAAGCCAGAAGTTGTCAAGCTATCTCAAAATGGAAGAAATTGTTTGCCAAGTTTTCTAACTCCTGAGGCTATCCCTCCTGCAATGCTCTAGAGTGTAGGCAGTGTGACCTAAACAAGGACTGCAAGTTTTGCCAATGTTTTCTAAGCATTAGTGCTATGCTCTCACATTTTCTACTACACTCAAGAGTGTATCTAGTGTAGCCAGCACTGGACTTTAGGTTTTGCAAAATTTTCCTAACTGTTGGACTATGCTCCATAGTGTAGCTAGCGTAGCAATGCAGAACAACCTCCAAAAGCTTCCAAAGCTTACTACTAGTCTCCATCTTAGCCTCAACACTTCTCCAAAAAGAAAGATTAGCAATTTTCATTTCTTTTGCATTCCCCATTTGTCCCAAAATTGTACCTACACTCGACTCCACTCAAAAGAGGGCAGAGAATAGTCTTGGAGCATAGCATCTGAATTGCACTATTTTATACTATTTGTAGGTACATTGCAATCTTTTCAACTCTAGCACATGAAATCTTAGTAGTGTAGTCATAGTTTGGTAGTCTCTTGGGGTCAATTAGAGCACACTAGAGCATAGCATCAGTTGGCCTAGTGGGAGTGTAGTTGGGTCTAGCATAGCCTCAACTACCCCTTTTGCCATGTGGTGTCCAATCCACACTTTACATCAATCCTAACCCTATAAATACCCTTGCATTTCACATTTTAGAGGTTAGTTGAGAAAGCAAAAATCATGGCTAGAAAAATTAAAACTTTGGTGGGCATTTTTTAGTTGACAACTTTGCATTCACGTGGCATTTTTTTTACTTGGCATACTTGAAGCAAACCGAGCACCCCTATACCTTGGCTACACCTTTGCATCATCACCTAGCACACCATAGCATACCACAACCCATAAGACACCATGAAAACCAACCCAATAGGTGTAGACTTCACGACGAATATCAGTTTTCACAACCCGGACACCCTAGAGACCATGACTATGCTACTTACTATGCTTGTCTGTACACTGCATACCTCCTCACCTCTTCTTTGCAATTACTATGATCTCCACATTTGGGGTGGTGCCATTCTTCCTCTCTCAAACTCTACAGTTTTAAGCATTTTCCTTGGCATTTAGTAGTGCACTCACATTTCTTTGCTATTTTACACATATTTGCATGTTTGCACCATCGTTCTCACACCGGGAAACCCCACTAAACTTAGGCTTAGTCGGCCCTAGTACCACCAAAAACACCATGTGAACGCCTAATAGTCATTTGTTAAAACACTCTATAAGTCCTAGTTTGATCAACAAGACTATTTTGGGCACTCCGCTTCCATTGTTCCCCTCCAATGATGGCCCTTTGGATGGGGGCAGGGGTAGGACTATACCATAGCTATAGATCCCTTGGCATGAGCATTCCAGCCACTGACATTTTTGGTTGCTACAAGGGCATGCTTTGAATTTCTATTTTTTTTATTGTATTTTTTATTTTTTTGAAATGGGAACCACACCATGTAAGGACGTATTAGTGTCTAAGGGGTATGCTTTGAATTCACATTGTTTTGTTTTTTTTTTTTTTTTGAATTTTTGGATGGGAACCATACCATGCAAAGACTTATTTGACTTCTTATTAGTGGTTGGTATGGAATGGTAAGAAGTTCTTTGAAAATACTCAAGAACTCAAGCAAGTAGAAGAGTACAAAGAGTATTGAGTTTCCTTGAAGTCACATCCTTTATAAACCTTTGAATTCTTCCTAATTCTAGAACTACCAAGGTCACCAATTAATTAAAATTTTCTTTAATGGAAGGGACATAAAATTCCCAAAATAAGGAAAACTATAGAGTTTTTTGGATGGGCAGATGATGTGGACTCACTACCTATTCCATGAAAAAATAAACCATGTCAAAGTCATTAGACATTAGAATTCAAAAATAGAAACCAAACATCGATAATCACAACATTAAGCACAAACCATCATTATTAAACAACAATAGTGACACTGTGTCCTATGGCAATAAAGTGATTTTATTAGCAAAAATAAGGAAATATCACACTTGAATAAAACAAAACCAAGTAAAATATATAAGAAAGTGTAAAATAATTAAGAAAGGGTCAAAGGTACAAACGATGGTGTAAAATTAGAAAATCTAAAAATAAAAAATTTGTAAAATAAATAATTCAAAAAATTAAAAACATGGAAAACAAAAAGTAGAAAACTTGAATAGACTTATGGATAGTTAGCATGGATGGCCATCTTTCCCATGACTAAATTGGAAGGAGGAGATCTGAAAAATAGAATGTGGTTGTCCATCCATCGAGGTGGTAGTTGCATTGGTCTATCTTTGTTCGAGGAAAGGTTTTACTTATTGGATGTTGCTAAGCTACTTTTTATTTGGGCTTTCAGGCTTGTAGATCAACATGACTCTAGAGGAAAAGGTTTGATTAATTATATAAGGTCCTTCCCATAATGTTTGAGATTTTTGCTTTGAGGTACATGTATGGGGTTCCAATATAGAACCTTATCTCCTGGTTGAAGTTTTACTTTTCTCATTTTTAGGTCACGACATTGCTTATTGAATGCCTTGTGCATCTCATTCAAAGATAGGGCCACTAATTGATTTTCATCTAGCATGTTTAGGGTGATTAATCTTTCCTTTTGTTCCAGAATTAGGTTAAGATATAGATCACAAGCTATTGAGAGTGTACGAAGCCTTAATTGAATCAGGAGCATTGGAAGTTTTCCATACACTAATTCGTAGGGAGAATAGCCAATAGGAAGTTTCCATGTTGAAAAAAATGCCTAGAGGGCATCATTAACTTTTGTACTCCAATCCTTCCTATATTTGCTAATAGTACATGTTAATATTTTTGTGATCTCTCAGTTGATTACCTCTGCTTGACCATTGGCTTGGAGGTGATAAGGTGTTAATTTATGTTTAACCCTAAGTGTTGCATTAATTTTCTAAAAGTGGCACCTATGAAATGAGTTTCATTATTAGAAATTAGTGAATGTGGCATCCCAAACCTATATACAATATTTTTTTGTATAAATCTAGTAGCAGTGGATGATGTACAATTAGTAATGGTTGCTACTTTTGCCCATTTTGTGTAGTAGTTAACTACTACTATAATATATGCCTTTCCATTGTACATGGGTGTGATAGAACCCATAAAGTCAATGCCCAATATGTCAAAATGTTCTAGTGGTTAAATCCACTATTGAGGACCTTCCATGCAAGTGGTCATTCCCCCATCTTGTTGATAACATTCACAAGACTTGATGAGCTGGTGGGGATCCCTAAAGATTGTAGGCCAATAGTATCTTGCCATCAGGATTTTTATGGACATGTGTCTCCATACATAGTGGCCTCCACAAGGCCCTTCATGATTATCTTGGAGAACACGCAATTGATCTTTGTTAGGGACACACCAATGAATTAGGCCATTGGCACACACCTTGTAGAGATTTCCATTGATTTCCATAAAGTATTTGACCCGATAAAGAAATTATTGCTTCTTTCTAAAATCCAAATATTGTGGCATCTCTTGAGTGAGAAGATAAGTGAGGATGTCATTATACCATGTTTTTTTGTGAGAATTTGTTCACTTATTTCTCCTGTAAAGAGGATTTTTTCTAGAAACTGATCAAAAAGTAGGCTCCCCTTCTCTTTATTATCCCATCTTAAGTAAGAGAGGTGGTCAAAAATCACATTCTTGATCCCTTTTCAATCTACCATTGTGAGATCAAATTCCTGCAAGATCACGAGCCATCATATGACATAAGGGCTCATCATTGGCTTATTCATGAGGAAGTGAATTACACTATGGCCTATATGCACAAATACTTTGTAACCAAGCACATAGCACCTAAACTTTTCTAGAGCATACACCACTACCATTAGTTGTTTCTCCATGGTGGTGTAATTTAATTGTGCTTCCACAATGCTTCGGTTCATGTAGTGGATATAGTATGGACATTTCTTATCATCCATTTGTGTGAGAACTACTCCCAAGGCATAGTTAGATGCATCCAACATGATGTAAAAGGGTTTGGACCAATCTAATGCTTGTAGGATTGGTGTTTCTATTAGTTTCTCTTTTAATTGTTGGAATGTATGTTAACATTCCTTGGTTCAAATGAAAGGTGCATCTTTTTTATAAGCTCTACCAACAACTTTGCGATCTTAGAGAAATTTTCTTTGAATCACCAGTAGTAGCCAATGTGTCCAAGGAATGAACAAAAATCTTTAATGGTCTTTGGTTGGTGTGTTATTCCTTGGATGACCCTTCTAGGTCTATCTCAATCCCTTCTTGTGAAATTTGGTGCCCTAGGACAATGCCTTCTTGGACCATGAGATGGCTATTTTGCCAATTGAGCCACAAATTTGTTTTAACACATCTCCTCAATACTTGCTTTAGGTGGTCAAAAGTTTTCTCAAATGTAGCTCCATAGGTGGAAAAATCATCCATGAAGACTTCCACACCACTACTAATCTACTTTTGGAAATACTAAGGACCAGACATTGGAATGTTGTGGGGGCATTGTATAGACTAAATGACATCTTACAATATGATAAATTTTGCTAGGGACTCATGAATGTTGTCTTGGGCTGATCTTCTAGCACAATTTGAATTTGGTTATAGCCATTATAACCATCCAAGAAGCTATAATAAAAATGCCTAGATATGGTATCTAATACTTGTTCTACAAATGGCAATGAAAAATGATCTTTAAATGTTTCCATATTTAACAACCTAAAATCAATGCAAACCCACCATTTTCCAACTTTCTTTGACATAATCACAAGTGGACTAACCCACTCACTATCCATGATGGAATAGATGAACACCACCTTGAGGAGTTATTCAATTTTCTCTTTGATGATCTGCTTCAACATGGGGTTCAGTCACCTCTATGGCTATCTTCTAGGCTTCATGGCCAGGTTAGTGTAAATATGATGTTGGCATATCCTTAGATCAATTCCTATTAGCTTAGGATATGACCAAGCAAAGGCTATTGACTATTTTTTAAGTACCTTCAATAGTTTTTCTTTTTAATTAGGAGAAAGTTTGGCATCAATTATGGCTAGTTTACCATTGTTTAAAAATGCATATTCCATACTAGCTGGTAAAGTTTCATAGCTCTAAGGGCTCCTACTTGAAGTTATCAGGGATTTCCAACTCTCCTCAATAGGTATCATCATCTTCATCTGAGAGTTGAGAATGAACTTGTTCAATTTTGTTCATGCCTTCAACATAAGCACAAGTTAGGCTCTCAGTTGGTTCCATGTTTAATGTGCTACTATCTAAGTTAGATATCAGCCATTGGGTGCCCTCTTGTTTTGTGGTTTCTATGTATAGACACTTTTGAATATTGATTTCATGTGCACACTAATTGCATCCTTTAATTTATGTATTTTTGATAAACCAAATCTTTTACATGCAATTGCACCAGTTATCTCTATACATGATGCATGGAATATGCTTCTTCTCTATCTTGCCCAATTCATTTTCTTAGGATATTTTTAGAGATAGGTTCCTTATGCCCATATGTCAGTCAACTGTGCTTAACCAAGCTCTTCCCATAATGATGGGGAAGTCACTTTCGCAATTTTTAACCTTAATCACCAGCAAATTAGTAGAGTAGGACCACCTACAAACTATGGTTATAATGTCCTCTACTAATCCTAGAGGAATAGAATTGACTGATCTACCAACTCAAAATGGATGTTGCTCTTCTTGAGAGGTGGTAGGTTCTAGGCCTTGTACATGTCATGGGAGTTAAGGTTAACTTTGAAATCAAAGTTAAGAAGAGCCTTTCATGACTCATGTCTAGTGATTTGTAGGTAAATGAGTGGACTTCCTAGGTCAAATCTTTTTGTATGAAGATTTCTAGCTTTGATCCAGTTAGAAACAACATGAGTTAGCATTATAGTACAAATCTAAGGTGGCACTTGGTTTGAAGGGAACTCAAAGGTGTTTGATGTAGAGGATAAGGTGTGGCATCTAAAAACATCAATGGCTAGAACACCAAGAGGTTATCAGGCACATAGCCTAACCCTAAGTCCCTAGGAGGGTCATGCTGGAGAACACAGAAATGGGGTGCCCTGAGCGGTCTGGTCGATCAACCAAGGACTTACATGGTGTCAAATAACCATTCGTAGATAATGATTTTTAGGTGTCACGTATAAGATTTTGGTCTAAGTAGGTGTGTGACATATATAATAGTGAGAGAATGAGCATAGTGCATATGAAAATACAAAGAAATATGAAAAACCATAAATTTTAGGATTCTCATGATTCAGCAGTTCCAAAACGTGGGCAAGGATCCTTGCAAGCATGATTTCATGTTGGACTATGCATACAATGCCCTCTATGACATAGTCAACATGGCATCTAGTCACGAGGCTAGTTTACATGAAAGAGACATTGGGGGTAGACCATATAGTCCAGAAAATTTTCTATCTCCTAGGCTGACAGGCTTGCTACACCCTCTAGCTTTCCCATCTTGACACTTGACCCAACTGATGGTCTACTTAAGGACCAGGCTAGGAGTTGTCAAAAGTGTTCAGGATGAAGAAAATAGTTCAACAAGTTTTCTAACTACAGGAGCTTGCTATGCTACGCTACACTACATAGCGTAGTAGGCCTTGGGGAGACTGATTACACCCAAAAGATGCAAATTGACAACAATTTAGTCCTTCAGGATATCTGCCCCACATCATCCTTGATGCATGAGCAATGTGACATAGCAAAAATGTGGCAAATTTTGTCAGAAGTCCTCTTCACTTAAGTGCTATGCTGTGCTAAGCTATGCAGTGTAGCAGAGATATACTCTGATGATACTTCTTGTTAGATGGCTTTGATGGAGTAAGCACATTTTCTCATGCTTCACTTGATAAACAAGTTTACTCTGCTAACATCCTAGGACATGACTAACATCCTATGACCAAATGTTTGCAAGATTGAGTTAGAATCCAAGCCAAACTAGGTGCTACATTGTGCTATGGTGCGTAGTGTAGCATAGCATAGCAGGGATAGAACGTACAAAGGCCCTCTGCCAAGTGGTTTCAGCAAGAGGATTGCACTCAGTCATAATTCAACCTCCAAGACTAACTGTCCCACTTCACCCTTGGGCCTTAAGCAAAGTTTCTAGATAAAGCATTGCAAAATTAGACGAAGATGTAGGTCATAATGGCTGCTACACTATGCTACACTACACAGTGTAGTACAACGTAGCCAGGATGTAAAACACCAAAGTGTCCCAAGGATGAACTCAGTAGGTCTTAAGACCTTTCAGCATGAAAGATAGGGTTGCAGTTTCTTGCCTAGCCAGGCCTTAGATAGGTATTTTTGGCTTTTAGGAAAGATTTCTTCCAAGATTGGTGGCTATGCTATGTAGTGTAGCACAACATAGCATGTAAATGTTTATGCTACACCAATATGCTAGATAACATAAATAGTGTAACACTCATGTGGGAGCCCCAAGACATCTTCAGTTAGCTCCAGAACTTGTTAGTGATAGTTACTCTCATCCTGACACCTCTCCAACAGATGAAATTAGCAAGTTTGCCTTGTTTTACACCCCTTAACTATCCTCAAAGTTGTCCCTACACTTGACCCTGCTTGCAAGAGTAGGGGAAGATGTAGTCCAAGAGCACAGGCTCTGCTTTGCATTCACTATTGGCAGTTTTCTTTCTAATAAACATGGAAGCTCATTAGACCTTGGCACATGCAGCATGAATAGTATGGTCATAGCATAGCATGTTACACAGTAGCATAACATAGTCATGTTTGCACTTTGTGGGACCTAGAACACGTAGCATCCAAACCACATTTTTCTCCTACTCTTGGCCCTATAAATACCTCGGTGAACAACGTTCAAAGGGTTGGCTTTTGGACTCATCATTCCTATGGTTGGGTTCTGGCATTTTTAGCGTGGTCGGCTTTTTAGTGTGTTTGACATTTTGGCATTTTGGCTCCTTAGCAATTAGTCTTGGTAAGCAAAAGGACCCTGTTAGCAAGCTATTGATAGTAGTTCAAGGAGCTATGACCATACTACTTCATTGCAAGTTGTGCTTGTCCCCACTGCCATCTGTTGTACACCTTCACTCAAGCAAAGATCAGATCCTCCAATCTTGGGGTGGTGCACTTTCTCACCCAAATTTGCTTCATTTTATTTTGTTATTTTCATGTTTTGCATTATTCTCAATTAATTCACTTTTTCCACTTATTGCTCAATGTGCATATCACATCTTTAAAACCAATTTTTATGAAAGGCTATTATACACTGGTCAAGTCCCTATCTAATCGACTAGACTATTTAGGGCACCCCGCATCCGTTTACATCTAGCACGGCCCACTCATAGATCCGGTGTTAGGCTATACACCTGGTCACCTCTTAGTGTTCCACCCACCAATGTTTTCAGTTGCTATAGTTTTTTGCACTAGAAGGAGGGCCCTTTGTACGCTTTCTATGTATCATGAGTAATCTTGCACGTTGTTTGTACCCTGTCACCTACTAGGGTAGATGCGACACCCTTGTGGTTGTCTACGGACCATGTGGTGTAGATTAGTCGTAATGATGGTTCCTCTAGGACTCGGTAGGATGAAGGCCTCCAATTGATTGCTTACCTTACCATTTTTACTCTATTTACTACACCACACTTCCTACACCTCGTGCAACGTAGCAAACCTTCTAGTGTAACACTCCTGGTTAGTGTAGTAGGCGTAACTCCCCAGCATACCCAGTTTCATTTTCTCTCTTTTATAGTTTCCACATTATGACAAAAGATGATTCCTGCAACCACTGTTTCCACCACCTCGAACCTAGAGGTTCCCTACTCGGTCCAAAACATGATAGGTCCTGAGTGGCTGCTTAGCCTAGTGTTGGCACCACATCAATCCCTTAGACTACGACACCTATCACTTGAGTGCTTGACACAAGACGTAGAGTGATATGACTTTCTCTATGCAAAAGTCTAGGTGAATCTACCCTTGGAGCACCAGGAACTTAAAGACAAACGTAACTTCGAGTTCCTTCACCGGAATGGGAGGGAGTTCATCCCTACCCCTGACATCACAATCCCATTGACTAAACAATATCAATGGATCCTGGACTAGTTGATGTAAGTTAGTAGGTCTAGGGAATGGGACACAACATATCATTATGATGAAGCATTCTAGGATGGATAGGAAGACTTGGACTCCCACTTCAAAGGTGGTGGCTAGACCTACACTATAGTCATCCCTCCCACCATTGTCTTTCGGTCGAACCTGCTCTTTGCTTTTGCCCCCTTCATGATTACCACAACCCTGCCACAACCTATACCTTTGTTAGCCATGGGTAGCCATTTCATACCTTCTATGTACTAGCAAGGGGACCCTTCAACTTCTTTCCCAGTCACCCTTCCTTCTCAGTCTACCCTGTCATCGTATCCAATGTCAGTCATGGCTACACTACCATATGTCCACACTCTGCCCATGTCACAGTCACATGCAAGGTTCGCCCCTAGTCCCTCATCTACACCTATCCCACCACCAATGGCTAACCTAGTCTCAAACACGTGGTGGGCACCAACCACTTCTTTACCTACTGCACAACCATCTCAGGTGTCATACTATGTGCAATCCCAAGCACACCAGCTTTTGCACATGGGTCAACCCAGCATAGGGCTGTGGGCCACCCTGCCAACTGGGCAAGCTATCAACCCCATAGTCCTACTAGAGGCTACTACACCAATAGCTGCACCCACTAGGTGGTGGATAGCCCAAGAAACACCATTTGAAGGAGCAGCCCCAACAGAACCCCCCATGGGCCTGGCTGCTACCCCTACAATGCCACTGATAGTGTCACATATGATGGCTACTTAGAGGTAGCCTCGCAACCATCTACAACGTTACTGGGTCTAGATCAACCTTTTCAACTTATCCATACCCTCACTAAGGAAATCAAATGCCTCAAAGCTTCCGGTTCTAACATGGTACAGGTCATGTATTTTTACCATGACGACCCCATTAGCCTAGCCATTCCCATGCTTATGTTACCCCTTGGGGTGCTACTCCCACAATTTACAAAATACAATGGGGAGGGAAATCCCAATGCACATTTGGTAACATTTAGATCTGAATATCTAATGTTGCAACAATGGACACACACCATCATCTGTGTCTTTGCCATGTCTCTGATAGGCAAAGCTTTAGACTGGTATCGTGCACTCCCACGTGCCTCCATCTCAACTTTGGAGAAGCTTCTGAGTTATTTCGTGACCCGTTTCAAGTATAACTTGAAACTAGAGGTCATGCTGGACTAGCTGATGAGCATCAAGCAAGACTTGATGGAGTCTGTGCAAAGCTTCATATAGTGGTGGAGCACCACCTTGAATGACATACATGAGCCTATCGCTAAGGCCCACTTGTTGGCCATCTTCAAGGGGGCAGTAAATGACTTTATCAAGTCAAAGCTTTACTACCTAGCCCCGTGCTCCCTCAGTCAAGCCTTCACTCAGACTAAGAGCATCTAGGACGTGGCTGAAGCTAGTAAAGATGTGGTCTATGTTACATACAAAAATGCATACATTAAAAAGGAAAAAGAGAAGGGCAAGGCTGCAACAACCACAGGGGGCGACTATGGCTAACGAGACCAAACCCAACAACAGCAACAACAAAAAGGTGGCCATAGCACTCGCTAAAGCCACATCTGGCTCGAGTAACACCGATCAACCCTTAACATCAACACCTGTGGTGTCAACCTAGCCTAAGCCCAACTTCGAGTGCAAGGATCATTACAAATATACCCCTTTACCCATTAAACCTTCAGAAATTCTGAAGCAATTGTTGGGAGCTGGGTATATACAACATAAACAGATGTTGTAGAAAGCGATTAAACGTCATCAACGATACTACAAACTTCTTAGGAACCCCTCCTTGGCCATGTCCAATGAGCTGCTAGTTCCTAGGAACTTTAGGCTAGAAGTTTTTTATGACTATCATCAATTGTGTGGTCATGATACAGACTACTATCTAGTGTTGAAAGACAATATCCAACACATGATCGATTAGGGTAAGCTGGTCCTGGATCAAAGTAGTCCTGTTCACCCTGAAAACCAGTCAATGTAGGTTTACAAGGATCCTCTAAACGCCAACAATGTGAGGTACACAATCAACATTGTTGGCATTGATGGAAACCCAAAACCACCATAGCAACCGTTTGTGATGTGTGTCCCTCCTTGTAATGAAGCAACCTTGACAACAACAAAAATGACATTGCAACAATTGTTTGTCCTTAAGATTCCTCCTCAGAAATCCACCCCCACACCCTTTGTGCTCAAAGTTGTATAGCCACCCGTGCCAACACCACAGGCACCATTCTTCATTAAGGTGCCAAAACATTCAAGCACCTCTACCGCACAAAGCTAAGCAACGAAAACAACACTGCAGCCTCCCCATTCGAAAAAATGGAAAGAGCATTTGGTGGATAAGATGGCTAGGGAACACACCGCCTTAGGTCCCTCTAAGCCTACCCCCTTATCCTCAATGCCCATGGAACCCTAATCATTAGCAACTAATAACACCATGCAGAAGCAATCGTCACCATCCCTCCCATGAAAGCACAATCCTCAACTTGAAACTGCCCCTCCTTAGGATATTCGTCTCCTAGGACGAATGGAAGAGGAAAAGGGTAACAAATAGCAAGATGGTGGGTAGGATCTTCTCAATGCTCTTACCAAATTTAAATAGGCTCTAAAATAGAAAAATACAAGTTTGAGCCTATATGACTTGGTAATGACTTCCACTGCGCACCACGAAGCCATCGTTCGCATGTTAACATCTATACCAATTGATGAAAACATGCTAGTAGAGGAGAAAGTGATCCATGCTGTCATGTTTCCCTCTATGGCTGAGGAACCATGGCAAGCTCAGTTGATGTTTCATGATAATTCCATTAAGGATGATCCTAGAAAGGGTCAGGTGACAATAACGCCCATGTTCATCACAATTTGGGTTGGCTAGTACAAGATCAGAAGGGTACATGTTGATTATGGGGCTACTAAAAATGTCATTCCATTTCTCATAGTGGACAAACTAGGTTTGATTGTTTAAATCAAGCCCACAACAACCTCTTGCCTGAAATCGTTCAACGGAACATGTATAGTGGTAAAGAGAACTGTCCACATCAACTTTGTGGTAGGGGACCAGTTCCCCATAAGCATGGTGTTCATCATGGTAGAAGAGATGCCCAGGTTCAACCTAATCCTGGGGAGGTCATGGTTAGCCCAATTAAGGACCGTATCTTCACCCATACATCAAGAGATCCACTTACCCTATGTGGGCGGGGAAGCGGTGATCTACGGTGATGAAGTGGCTGCCCAAGCAATAAATAATGTCGACATGGAGCAGGGCTCAGAGATAGTAATCTTTGAAAATGAAGCATCTATTCCTACTTAAACTACTTGTTTAACTAATGAATTGGCTAAAAATGCTGATTCAGACAGAGAAACCACTTGTGCCGAGTTGCCTTTCCAGGCAATAGACAATGACATAGAAGAATACCGCAACAAAGCCCCTCGGCCATACGCTTCACCTAGCCCACGATGGGTTAGAAGACAACTGTGTACTTAGAGATCATCTCTAGTTTAGCTCCATAAATTCTTGGCTTTATTATCTCCTTTGGTTCTAATTTTAGCACTACGTTTACTATTTACATTATGTTCACTTTCAGCGCCACGTTTATAGTTTGCACCATGCTCATTTCTTTTGGCATTACAATCACTATTTACATTATTTCAATTCTTTGCATCATGTCCCTTGTTTGCATTCACATTGTGTCTACTATTTACATTGTGTCCACTATTTACATTATAGCTATTACTTGCATTAACTTTAGCACTGCGGCCCGAAATGGCCTTAAACTGGCACCACAGCCCGGAATGGCCTTAAACTACCATCGTGGCCTGCCAAGGCCTAAAACTGGTTATTCCACTTCTCAAAAAACCACCTAAAAAATTATTTTTTATCATTAATAAATGGCCCAAAATGGCCTTAAACTATTATTGTGGCCCGGAATGGCCTTAAACTATGAAATGGCCTAAAACTAGCGATGGCCCGAAATGGCCTAAAACTAAAATGAGAAGCCCCCAAGGGGCCTAAAAAGATAAAGAATAAAAAATAAATATAACACATTAACCAAAATGAAACAAATTCCTTCACATTATATTCTTCATTCAATGTCAATCAATAGTGTTTACAAAAATTTTTAAAATCAAAGATAAGAATAAAACTTTTACGCCGCTATGCTATGAGTCTTTGCCTGCATCGCCATTCCCTGTTTCACTAGGTCCTGCATCTTCATTCGGATCCTACGTAACAAAAAAAAATAAAACATTGAATTAAAGCTACAACAAAGGCTTTTATAAAATAAACTATGACACAACAAAAATTGACTAACCCGAGATGGCCTCGCATCCATTTCGGGGGGTATCGTATCCATGCCAACCACAAGATGTCGTAGGACCTCCTCCTTAGTGATGTTGGCCCAATTCCTATCTCCTAGATGAATGCTTGCTACAACCTTTCCTTTTTCCATAGCTATCCATCTGGGTGGTCCTAGGGAAAAGGTGGCGGTGGTGGTCTCAGCAGCAAGTAGGGTCATTTTCCTTTCAGGAGATTCACTAACTGTCACCTATTACATGAATCTTTCATAAGCTCCGGAAGCACCAATAACATCAAGGAATAACTCATGGGTATGCAACTTGAACAAAGCATCCCGGTATTGTTTATGATAGGTAGCACATTCCATTTTATACATATGCTTATGGTTCTTCTGTGCCTGTCCCCATTTGTAAACCTTTTCGCTATAATCCTTCCAGTCTTGGTTCTTCTGGGCTAGAAGGTCCATCTGCATGCGCTATTCAATGATCTCATGAGTGGTCTCATTTTTACTTCATATAGCTATCTAATATTTTGCATAGTCAATGATTGTCATACGCCAACTACCATCGCGAGTGTCATGGGCCAACAAAAATTCATTTCTAGATTGGAGGTCCCCCAACTCATCAGTTAGGTTGACCTTCTCTTTCTTAAGTTTTTGTACCTACTTCCAGAGGTCCTCATTCACATGCCTACACTTNCTCCAAATTGATTTTCCTTAGATGATCGATCATGTCATCGAACACCCCCTCCATAAAAGTAAATTTTTTGGGGGTCTCGGTCTAGGGTTGGAGATGGATTGAAGAAGAGGGGCTAGGGGCATCAATAGTGGTGTATTCTGCACAATAAAACATGTTAGCTATGGTGTAGAGGATAAAAAAAAGCTGGTGAACAACATAAATGACAGTGTAAAGCTCCTACCCAGCAAACCCTTAGGGGTGATAGTGGGGGGGTGGGGGGTTGCCCATCGACACACTGTCAAACAAGTAGTCAAACTCACAAGCATCAAATTGAAGCCCCTCTCTTTCTAGCTGACCCAATGGTGTGGAAGCATCCTCAACACTCATGTGCCCCTTAGGTATTAAAATAAATTTGGTAAAAAGTTCATCGACAGGGGCCTCTTCTTATGCGGCCGAGGCCTCTTCCTCCTCTTTAGCAGGTGCCCCTATTCTAGGAGCTAGGGCCTCTTCCTCTTCTTCTTCTTCTTATTCTACTGATAAAATGTAATTGCAGTAAACAAGGTACTCAAAATTGAAACAAGCACTACACTATGCAATGATACATAGCATAGCAAGTGCTATGCTAACAAAATATTCAAGCACACTTACCAACTAGGGGCTACACTCTATGAACTTTGATTCGTAGCTTTTTTTCCCTCTCTTCATTCATACAGGGAGGCTCTTCTGCATGACGAGACTTCTTATGTTGCAGCTTGATATTCACTATTTTTGCAATGAGGTATTCCCTCCTTAACACATTCCCTACGTTAATGGTAGGTGCCTCTCCCACACTGTCTTAGGCATGAAAGGGTCGTGCCACCCGATCCCTCATCGTTAGTGAAAGAGATTCCCTGATAGCTTCCGGGGGGTCCTGGGATTGGGTGATGTGGAAAACCTGGCAAATCCATGGCTTAGATATCTAGTTACAATCTTGTTATACCCAAGTGCCATTTTCACAAACCACCAAGAATTTTTCAAACCATCGCAAGCAAGCTACAAAAAAGGCATAGTGCACATTGAAATGAGAGTCAAGGTTCTCACAAAGATTGACCATCTCAACACGTAAGCCTTTTGAAAGGTACCTAGCCCAGTTGTAATGGGTCCCTTCCTCCATGACCTCCCTCATTATCCAAGCCTACTCCATGCCAAGGATTTTCCCTTGGAAGAGTAGCTTGGGGAAAGCACAGGCACGAAAGATAGAATACATGATTTGGGCCACCACTAGCTTGACTTTGTGGATGTAAATCCCCTTTCGGTCCTTGATTGTCCCTAGCCAGTCCTTGATATCCCCTTAATAGTTTGCATCTTTTTTAAATTTTTCTCCTACAAGGATACCATTATAAGGGACACTAAAAAGATCTGCAAATAGTTGGTCATTAATTTTGAACACCACCCACACATTGTGAAGACGTGCGGAAGCGGTTAGCCTTTTCAGAGAAGGAATCAACTAGGGAAAGCATTTTTGTAGTTGGGAAACTTGGATTTACAGCAAAAAATAAATCCATGAGCCTAGCCTCCTAAATGTTGTGAACAAGGGTGGCTGGGGCCCCATTGTAGAGCCAACGCTGAGTCTCCTCCACCTCCTCGTACTTGAAAAAGAGATTGGTATTTTCACTCCCAGAGGCGATCATGGTGACCTCTTGGGATTCCCTTTCTACTACACTAGTTAGCAATAAAAAATAAAGTTAGCATAGGTAGAAAGCACATCATCACTTGAACACATAAAAAAAATGCAAGGTTTAACATACCAGGCTTAAACGACATAGGAAATGGTGAAAGTTCCACAAGAACGTCTTCAACGGTAGTTGGTCAGTGTAATATCCATTTGCTATCCAGCCAGCCAACTTCCTTACAATTCCCATAGAATTTGGAATACCTATTTGGATAGGTTTTAAAATCAAGCCCAATTTATTCTATCACATTGGCACACATGTTCCCAGTAGAGGAGAACTCTTGCAGAGCCATTTGGGCCAATGCCAGCATATTCGTGTTACCGTGAAGACTGCCGTCGTCGATATAAAACCTGCCAACATACAAGAATATGGTAAGCATTTTTGTCTAGTGTAACACATTAAAATACCTTCACAAGACTAACCTACTAGCATAGTAACTGGTTCTAGGTGGGTTCTGAAAATAGGTGCCCATGTGACAGGCGATGTGCAATGTGTTGTACAAGTGGTAGCATTTGTATTCGGGCATGTCCCAAATCCAACTTAGGTGCCTCAAGCCACTTGGGCCTTGGTCTAAGCTTCCTACCCCTTCACCCCCAATCGACCCATTAGCCATAAACTTTAGAATGCCTTGATTTGCCCTGGCTAACAATGTTTCTGTAAGCACAACTATTGTCTCGGTTGATAAGTGTGACTACATAATCACAGTAAAATGGTGAAGGAGGAACTCATGGACACCCCATGCACCCTCCTGAAACCAGATTGCCTGCTACCCTACCCATGTGTAGGGTGGGGGGGAATTGGCCACAAGTTTGCTAAGGTAGCATAGGACTCCTACCACCTTAAGGACAATTAGAACGGGTTTCAACATGACCCTGCATTACAAAGCATCAAACGTTAACATTGTGTTCGAGTGATGATCACTGATGTAGCATAGTAGTTTGACCCTTTGTTTACATGTAGCATAGCATGACCCTCTATTTACACATAGCATAGCATGATCCTCCAGTTGCAAATTCCATTATGCATGAAACAACAAGTCCCTCATAGAAAAAAGTTAAACATTGCATGCAGTGTAACAAAATGTCACGTGTAGCGTAGCGTAGCAGTTAATCCCCGCATAGCATAACAACAGTGGGTGCACCCCACAATGCTATAGTTACATGTTACATAGAACAACGTAATAGACATGCCTAATACAACATAGCGTAACAATTAAAATTTTGCATAAGGGTGACAGCTATGTTATGCGCAGCGTAGCAAGACAAATGCACTGTATGCAGCGTAATAAATGGAAAAGTACAAGTAGGCATGTAACAATGTAACAAGAAGAACACTGTAATAGGCATCGCAACATAGCAAATTTAGTAGTATAGCTAATTTAATAGCATAGCAAAATTACATGTTTGACAGCATAGCAATGTGACAGACTGCTAACATAACAGCCTAAGGGCCTGACAACTTAACAATGTAGCATAACAACAACAAAAATGTTACAGTGATAACAGTGTAGGTGAGAAAGAATTCATAGTGCCCTAGTTGTCCTGACCCTACCCTACTGCATGAAATATCTCGTGCTATGCTATGCCAAGCATGTGTCATGTTGTCGTAAAACTTTGCAAACAAGAAAACCCCTCTAAGGGTGGTATGCTATACCAAACATGCGCTACGTTGCCCAGAACTGCTCAAACCACTATGATAATGCTATCATGATTCTTATCAATGGTAGCTAGGGTAGCACTGCATGCAGATGTAGTGCAGCAACCATATGGCCACTGTGGCCAAGTAGTAACAACCATGGTGTAGCAGCCAAAATGACAACAAAATAATGACAATAGTTGCAAAAATGACAACAATAACGACAATGGAAATCTAACCTGATACATCACCTAATGGAATTGAGGGTAGCATAGCGACTTATCAAGTAGAAGGAGCCTCTTGCCGCACCTTGATGCACACCTTGAAGAGACGTCCTAGAGTGTCCCTCACTTCGTCTACCTTGGCGAATTCCCAATGCTTGCATTGACCTTTGCGTGCCATTACTACATTCACAAATTGGTAGTACTAGCTGCTACGCTAAGCCTGTTACGCTCTCTCTATGTTTGACCACGCTATGCTTTGAGTATAGGCTTTGACAAGGAAAATGACAAGTTTACTAGGGGTTAATCCCCTATTTATAGCCAACACAGTAAAACACTTGTCACTTTCATGCTTCGAGTAACATGGGACACTACCGCAGCATAGCAGACTGTAGCGTAGTCCCACTACAGCGTAGCACTTATTGGTAGTATAGTAAGTGGGCCCACCAAACATTTTGCTCTACATTCAAAAATTTTAAACCTACCACGGTTTGCAAAGACCTTAAATTAGGAATGTTAGCTTACAATACACCACAGTAATTGTCCGCAAAGACCTTAAACTAGCAATCTTAACCTATAGTGTGGTCCATATGATGGTCCGCAAACACCTTAAACTAGCAATTTTAACCCACAATACGATCATATTACGGTCTACCATGACCTTAAACTAGAAATTTTAACATTCGTTTTACATTTTAGACCTATTAACGGTCTACCATGACCTTAAACTGGAAATTTCAGCATTTATTTTATATCTTAGACAAAAATTTACATTATCACGGTCCACTGTGACCTTAAACTGGCAATTTTAGCATTCATTTTATGTTTTAAACCAAACTATTACATTATTCTGGTCCACTATGACCTTAAACTGGAAATTATCTTATGTTGCAACATTGATTTACATATATTCATTACATGTTGTTGCTTCAAATAAGTATAACTTGACTTGGTTTATTTGCTTGTTGTGATAGGTCTGCTCAAAAGAAATGGCTATGCATGGTGATCTTTGTTCACCTTTGACCTTAGCAGTTCCCTACGGTAGATTTACAAGATGCTTGAATTCAAAATTGGTAGACTTTGAGTTGTCCTCTCACAATACCATAGCATCCCTGGAAACATCCCTAGACTGGCCCAAACATCTGGTCCAGGCCTTAGACATAGAGGCCAAGGATGTGACTGAGGACCCTCTCACTGAAACCCCCATAACTATCACCAAAGGTGAAGCAAAAACCTTGAAAGTTAGCTCTCTATTAAATCCACAGGTATACCAAAGCATTTCCAAAGTTCTCCATGACAATGTTAAAGTGTTTGCATGGTCATACGATGACATGCTAGGCCTAGACTTGTGGCTCATACAACACAACATTATCCTGGATTCGCATGTCAAGGTAGTCAAGCAAAGAGCTCATAAAATTAAACCGGAGATTGCACTAGCTATACGTGATGAAATCACCAAGCTGTATCTAGCTAGTTTCATCTAGGCGGTTGATTACTCAGAATGGGTATTGAACATCATTGTAGTTTCTAAGAAAATGGGAGGTATACAAATTTGTATAGACTTTCAAGACTTGAACAAAACAATGATTAAAGATGATTTCCCATTGCCAAGTATCAATCAACGTATAAACACTACAGCTGGTCATGCCTTACTATCCTTCATGGATGTAGGCTATAAATAGATCCGTATAAACCCAGAGCATCAATTGTCAACCACTTTCATGACCCCTTAGGGAACCTTTTGTTATATAATGATGCCCTTTGGACTCAAAAATGCTGGAGCAACTTACCAATGAGCAAGGACATATATGTTTTAGTGACTAACTCTTGGAGAGATTGAACGATTATGTGGATGATATAGCAGTCAAGTCTAAGGAAGCTATCAATCATCCCAATGATCTCAACATAGTCCTCCAACATTGTCATAGGCATGACCTGTGCCTTAACCCTAAGAAGTGTATTTTTGGAGTTAAAACTAGATGCATGCTAGTTTTTGTAGTGTAAAAAATAGGAATAAGAGTGGACCTCGATAAAATGAGGGCCATCGTCAACTTAGCACCGCCTACAAACCTTAAAGAATTACGTGGATTGCAAGGTAGAATGTAGTTTATCAGAAGGTTTATCGTGAGGTTGATAGACAAGCTACACCCCATGCAACATCTACTTAAAAAGGGGATCAACTTCAAGTGGACAGATCAATGTCAACAAGCCTTTGATAACCTAAAGAAAGAGCTTTTGCATCTCCAAATTGTTTACCCACCACAGAGGAATAAGCTTTTCTACATCTACCTTGCCACTTTGGACACATCTATAGCTGCGTTGCTATGTCAAAAAAGAGATGATGGGTTTGAAATCCCAATCTACTACTGAAGTCAAGCATTAATAGCTTATGAGTCAAAGTACAACAAGGTAGAAAAATATTATCTCACCCTAGTATTTGTGCTAAAAAAGTGGAGACATTACCTATTTTGTAGCAAGATCAACATCATATGCAAGAGCAACATACTTTAGGCTATCACAACCAACTTGTATGAGAGTAGTAGGATAGCCCAATGGAAAGCTATAATGATGGAATTCAATTTACATTATGTAGCCCAATCATCAAAAAGGGTCAAGAAATAGCCACATAGCTTACAACTTCACCCGTTGATGATCACGCAATAATAGAACCTGAATTCCCAAATGAACACATCAATAGCCTAAACTCTGTACTATCTGATATCGTTGCAAGCTTACAATTTGATGGTGCTTGAACTACGCAAGGTGGAAGAACCGCCATAGTTATTACATTTCCCTCCAGGGAAATTCGACCCTTTGCATATCACTTTATGTTCCTTTGTACAAACAATGTAGCTGACTATGAAGGACTCCTTAGGGACCTCCTAGTAGCCCAAGAGCTAAAGATCCAACATTTGGCAATCCAAGGCGATTCATAATTAGTTGTCAACCAGATCACTAAAGTCTATGCTTGCAAGGCTTCGCATTTGCAACCTTATTATGATCTAGCTAAGAGTTTATTGAAATAGTTTACAACGTTAGACATTCAACATGTACCTCGCAAGGAGAACACTGTAGCTGATGCACTAGCCACATTAGCATTGAATGTGCCATTGCACTTGTTTTCCACTTTTCCCTCTTCGATAATAGAATACACAAATCCCATTACTTAAGTGGTACATTGCATCTATCAGTGCAACAAATATCCAAGAATGGTATGTCAACATTAAAGCTTACCTTCAACACAATGAACCCCCACACGGCTTGACATTTGCTTAAAAGGATGCAATTCGAAAGTGCACTCAGAAATATGTCCTTACAGGAGATAACACCTTATGCAAACACTCCTTTAATAGGATATTGCTAACTTGCATTGGTTGGGAAGAAGCACAAAAAATTATTAATGAAATCCATGAGGGACTATGTGGAGGACACATAGCCCCTAGGGCTATGGCAGCAAAAATTAGATGCCTAGGGTACTACTAGCCTTGCATTAAACAAGATTGCCTTACCAAAGTTATAACATGTGATGCATGTCAATGCCATGCAAATCTCATACGCATGTTGCCTATTGAGTTACATCCTACATAGATTACATGGCCATTCCAACAATGGGGACTAAACATCATAGGACCCATCACACCTAAGTCTTTTGCAGGACATAGCTTCATAATCACTACAACCGAATATTTCACAAAGTGGGTAGAGGCTATTTCTCTAAGGAAGACTACATCTCAACAGGTCTACCACTTTATCTTGGACAACATAGTAACAAGGTTTGGTCTTCTCATGACTATTGTGATAGACAATGGCCCATAATTTAGTAGTGTGGAAACCAAAACCTTTTCCAATAACCTTGGCATCAAGCAATATTTTTCATCGCCATACTACCCATAGGAAAATAGTCAAGAAGAGGAAACAAACAAAGCCATTATCAACCTTCTAAAAAAGATGCTCAGCAACAGCAAAAGGTGATGGCATGAGCAAATCTTCTACGTGTTATGGGCTTACCATATGACATGCTAGACAGCTACAGGTAAGACTCCATATAGTCTCGTTTATGGATCTGAAGAAGTGTTACCTCTTGAATTGTAGGTTTGACCACTTCAGATGATCCTCTCAAATATTGTAGGTGAGGCTCAAAAAAATGAGTCAAGGATCATCGATCTTGACTTTGTAGAGGAGGAGCATGCTTGAACACTTAATTGTATTGAATGGTATTAGGAAAAGCAACAACAAAAGCACCACTATAATTTACATCAACGGCCAATCAAGAAGCCGGACCTAGTCCTCAAGGTCATTTGGGAGCATGTAAACAAATTCTTAGCCAACTGGGAAGGCCCTTTCACAGTCACGAAGGCCTATGAGAATGGGCCCTTGAAACTAGCTGATATGGATGGCAACGAGTTCAAAAATCCAATCAACCATTAGTATCTCAAGCCATACTACGTCTAATGCAAATGATTACATTGGGTACAGAGCAAGGTAAGACAATTTTCTGCTACGACATAAAATTGGCAATGAATGTCTTCTGTGACATAAAAATGGCATAGATAGTCCACTATGACTATAAACTAGCACAACACGTCCTTGGGCTATGATGTAAAACTGGCACCCATAGCATGGTCTGCTAAAACCTTAAACTAGCCCTCCATCATCTACTACGATGTTAAACTAGCAAAACAGTCTACTAGGACCTTAAGCTAGCACATCACGATCTACTGGGATCTTAAACCAGCACATATGATGGTCTACCAAGATCTTAAACTAGGTTCATAGTGCAATGTCCCCTAGCTCACATCCATGACCCTACAAATAAGAAAGCTCGCACACTTTCAAATTTCTAGACAACATGGGGTGGGACATTTTAGTTCTAGAATACAGTTCATGATGCTAAGGAAACATCCTCTTGAACACATGTAGCGTTACTACCCTTGGCATCTTGCTGATCTTTCAAAGATGTCATTTGACATCTTGCTAGTTTTTCGAAGCTACTGTTACCATAGCCACTCATCCTAGTAGTAGCTCCTATCATCAGCACCTACTACTAGAGGTCCAACACTATTGTGGCCCAACCACAAGATTGCCATCCTCCAGCCGTCACCACCATCCAAGTTCAAGAGGTGTTTAGCTATTAGGCTTCTCACCTTGCAGCTAGACTACATGATGTTTGCCTTAGGCAAGGAATCCTTTTCTCTTTGGTGCTACTCTTTTCGGCCTGCCTTGTCTAGCATCTATGTTGGCCTTCCTACTTTGGACATCGTACACTTTAGCAATAACACTTGTCACTTCGACGATGTCCAAAGCAAGTGGGACTTTGCCCCCACTCACTTCATGGTTATTCTTTTTGGTTTTTTTTTTCTATTTTGTTTGTAGGATACAAGCCAAGATGGCATCATTTAGAGATGTTTTTCACCACGAGAGCAAGACACTCCATTGCTCCAAAGTATCTTCTTTGATTAGCTTAGCTACTTAAGAGTGCACACCCTATCATCCATTTTAGCTACTTTAGCCTCCATTCCTCATACTTGCAATTTTTCATATCCCCTTTCACAAGCTTTCCCAATGCACATAAGGCCCCTTCACATGCCCAACCCTCAAGTCCATGATGGGCGTAATGCAACTTGCCCCATGGGAAGCATCTGTAGGAAGGTCAAAGCTCCACATGGATGAAACACAACTCATCTTGGGGAGGAAACACCTGTCTTGCAGCAATAGGTTAATTGCAAGTGAACGTGGGTGTACAACAAAGGAAAGACAAAAAAATGCAAAAAAGAGTAGAAAAGCTCAAAAAAAATGAAGGTGCCTAAAAAAATGGTGCAGCAGCTGCTTTACACTTGCTTTGGCCATAAATCGACCATCTCTAAGCACTCTAATGAGAGGTCAAAGGCTAACAAAGAAAGACACCCATGTGTGCTGACTCCCTCAGAAGCACTCTGACAAGGGATCATGCTATGGCAACAGTTTCTCAAACTGTTGCATCTCATACTCATTTCTTCCTTGAACCTATTTCCTCAAATCCACCCCTTGCCCCTTTCCTAACATCATTCTCCCAATACTCTAAAATGTAGCAGAGCATCATCCAAGTAGGCACTAAAGAGTGGTGTTGGTGTTTGATTCCGCATGGTGTTTTGTATTCTTTGTCAACGTTTCTTAGGCAGATCCTCCAGACGTTAACAAAGAGGGGCCATTGAAACACCATATATTTTGGGATTCTAATGATTCAGCAACCCAAAACTTGGGCAAGGATCCCCACAATTATGATCTCACGTTGGACTGTGTAGACAATGCCCTCTATGAAATAGTCAACATGGCATCCAATCATGAGGCTAGTTTGCACAAAAGAGGCACTAGGGGTAGATCGTACAGTTTGGAAAATTTTCTATCTCCCGAGCTGACAAGCTTGCTACACCCTCTACCTTGCCTAGCTTCATACTTGGCTTGACTGATGGTCTACCTAGGGACTAGGCTATGAGCTACCAAAAGTATTCAAGGTGAGCAAAATAGTTTGGCAAATTTTCTAACTGTAGGAGCCTGCTACACTATGCTATGCTACACAACGTAGTAGGCCTTGGGGAGATTGATTGCACCCAAAAGATGTAGATTGACAACAATTCAGTCCTTCGGGATATCTACCCCACTTCATCCTTGATGCATGAGCAATGTGACATAGAAAACATGTTGAAAATTTTATCAGAAGTCCTCTTCACTTAACTACTATGTAGTGCTACACTACGTAGCATAGCACAACATAACAAAGATACACTCTGATGATACTCCTCCTTAGATGGCTCTGATGGAGTAAGCACATTTTGCTATGCTTCGACCAACAAATAGGTTTCCTTTGATGACATGCTAGGACATGACTAATATCTCATGAATAAATGTTTGCAAGATTGAGTTAGAATCCAAGCCAAATTGGGTGCTATGATGTGCTACGCTACACAACATAGCACAGTGTAGCAAGGATAGAATATACAAACGCCCTCTACCAAGTGGTTCCAGCAAGAGGATTGCACTTGGTCACACTTCGGCCTCCAAGATTGACTATCCCACTTCGCCCTTAGGCCTCACACAAATTTTATGGACAAAGCATTGCAAAATCATATGAAGATGTAGGTCACAATGGCTGCTACACTATGCTACACTACATAGCGTAGCACAACATAGTAAGGATGCAAAACACCAAAGTGTCCCAAGGATGAACTCAACAGGTCTCAAGACCTTTCAGCATGAAAGAAAAGATTGCAGTTGCTTGCTTGGCTAGGCCTCAGACAAGTATTTTTGGCTTTTAGGCAAGATTTCTTCCAAGACCAGCGACTATGCTATGCTACGCTACGCAGCGTAGCATGCGAATGTTTATGCTACACCAATATGCTTGATAGCGTAAATAGTGTAACATTCGTGTGGGAGCCCCAAGACATCTTCAATTAGCTCTAGAACATGTTAGTAATGGTTACTATCATCCTGACACCTGTCCAATAGATGAAATAAACAAGTTGCCTTGTTTTGCATCCCCTAACTATCCTCAAAGTTGTCCCTACGCTTGACCTTTCTCACAAGAGTAGGGGAAGACGTAGTCCCGGAGCACAGGCTCCACTTTGCATTCACTATTGGTAGTTTTCTTTGTAATGAACATGGCAGCTCATTGGACCTTGGCACATGTAGCATAAATAGTATGGTCATAGCATAACAGGTTATACAGTAGCATGGCATAGTCATGTTTGCATTTTGTGGGACCTAGGACACATGGCATCCAAACCATGTTTTTCTCTAGCTCTTGGCCCTATAAATACCCTAGCAAACAATGTTCAAAGGATTGGATTTTGGCATGGTTTGCTTTTGGACTCATCATTCCTGTGGTTGGCTTCTAGCATTTTTAGCATGGTTGGCTTTTGAGCATGTTTGGCATTCTGGCGTTTGGGCTTGTTGGTAATTAGTCTTGGCAAGCAAACTGGCAAGTAGAAGGATCCTATTAGCAAGCTGTTGATAGTAGTTCAAGGAGATGTGATCATACTACTTCGTTGCAAGCTGTGCTTGTCCCCACTACCATCTGTTGTACATATCCTTCCCTTAAGCAAAGATCAGATCCCCATATCTTAGGACGGTGCACTTTCTCACCCAAACCTGCTTCATTTTATTTTTTTATTTTCATGTTTTATATTATTCTCAATCGATTCACATTTTCTGCTTATCGCTCAACATGCATATAACATCTTTAAAACCAACATGTACGAAAAGTTATTGTACACCGGTTAAGTCCTTGTCTGATTGACTAGACTATTTAGGGTACCCTGCATCCATTTACATCTAGCACGACCCTCGCATGGATCCAAGGTTAGGCTGTACACTTGGTGACCTCTTGGTGTTCCATCCACCAATGTTTTTGGTCACTACAAAATAGATACACTAACAATTTAAAATGATATAGGAAAAAAATAATGAAATGAGAGTGTGAGTCAAGAAATGCACCACTCCAAAATTGTAGAATGTGGCTTTTGATTGAATGATGTGTACAATTGGTGTGCAGTGTAGATAGAAGTAGCTAGGCAACAGGGAAATATGGTCACACTCTTTGGAGTGCTGCAAACATGATGTTGATGCTTACTAGTTTGGACATTGCTATGTTTCATCTGGGCAAGTGTCACATTCAAGCACAAGAGTGGAATAGGGATTTGGAAGACTAATGCCGAGATTTGCTACTTATCAGACTTTTACTTGCCAATCTTCTACTAAGGCCCTCTACAAAAGCAAACCCTTAGAATGTCATTTACTAGAGTATTTATAGACCCAGGGTTGGGGGAGAGGTGTGGTTTGGATGCCACATGTCTTGGGTCCCACATAGCACAAATGTGAACATGTCATGTTGGTGTGCTATGCTCAAAGTATGGTGCTATGCTGATGTGCTACTCTGAATGGAATAAGAACAATAGTGGGAATAGTTGTCCAATTGTGATCACATTGCCAAAACTACATGTGTGAAAATCTAAGACTACCATAAGAGTGTCTAGAACAAATGCAAATTGCAGCCTACTCTCTAGGACTACGTCTTCCCTTCTCTTTCCAGTAGGGTCAAGCTTAGGGATAACTTTCGAGGATCAACAAGGGGTGAAAAAAATAAAGAAAACTATTGATCTTGGCTATTGAGGAGATTCCAGAGTAGAAATGACCATTGATGATGAGTTCTGAAAATTCTAGAGATGTCCTGAGGCTTCTTCTCAAGTGTTATGCTATCTATGCTGTCTAGCATAGCTTGGCAGCATAGACACTAGCTTGCTACACTGTGCTATGCTACACAGCATAGCACATCTTTATGAATAAATTTTATTAAAAACTGAGAGCACCACTCTAAGATCCAACAAGGTAAGCAACTTCAACAATTGAAAATCATGCTTTTCATGTTGAAAGAGTCTGAGACCTCTTGGTTTCATTCTTGAGAAACTTTTGACCTTGATATGTCTACTATGTTGTGTAGTGTAGCATAGCATAGCACTTGATTTTGGATGAATTTCAACTTAACCTAAAAGGTTCTACCATGGGACCTTGGTCATGTTTTGAAGGCCAAGTGGGACAAGTAGCCTTAGAGGTCGAAGAATGGTCCAATGCATTTTTCATGTCAAAACAACTTGAGGGAAGATTTTGGTACACTGGCACCTTGCTACACTATGTTACGCTATGTAGTGTAGCACAATGTATCACCCAAGTTAGGATGAATTTCATGAAAATTGCCTTATTTTTCCATGCTGCGCTGGTCATACTTCGAGGATGCAACAGGATGGGCATCCTTGGAAGCCAACGAATTACCATATGCTTGAGAAAATTTCAGCATTTCATGGCTTGCTACACTATCTATGCTATGCAACGTAGTGTAGTGTAATAGGAAAAAAATAGAGAATTTTCCAAACTATTTTGTCCATCCTAAACACTTTCAACAGCTCCTAGCTTGGCACTTGGGTGGACTGGCAACCGAGACAGCTTGAAAGATCGAAAATTTGTCAAACTATATGGTCCATCCCTAATGCTCCGTTTGTGCAAATTGGCCTTACAACTGGGTGCTACATTGATTGTGTTGAGGAATGTAGTAGATAGGCCCAAAGAAAACTTTGTAGGCATTTGGACTTCTGGGATGCCATGCAATTTGTCTGGCCCATCATGACAACACACTTGGAGAGGCTTCACCCAAGTTTTAGAATTGTGCTGAATCATCAGAGCCCAAAATTGATGGTGTTTCATTGGCTCCTCTTTGTTAATTTTTGGAAGATTTGCCCAAGAGACATTGATAAAGAATACAAAACACCATGATGAACATGAAACCAATACTGTTTGTCAGTGCTCGCTTAGATGATGCTTTGTTATTCTTAAGAGTGCTAGGAAAGTGAAGTATGATGGAGAACAAGGGACCGGTTTAAGGAGATCAGGTCATGGAAAAAATGTAGGATGTGACACCATGAGAACCATTGCCATAGTGCAATCCTTCATCAGAGTTCTTATGAGGGAGTTAGCATGCATGGGTGTCTTTTCCCTTTGGATTTCAACTTCTCATTAGAGTGCTTAGAGATGGTTGATCCAAGGCTGATATGGTTGCAAAGCAGAAACTATGCCATTTGACTTGGGCACTTGTCTCATTTGATTCCTTTCTTACTTTCTTATTTTATTTTTTTTGTTTTTATTTTTTTTTGAATCAAGAAATGGACACCCATATCCATTCGAAGGCAACTGCATCATAATTGTAGGATAGGTGTTTCCTCCCTGGGATGAGTTGTGTTACATCCATGTGGGGCTTTGACCTGTCGACAGAGGCTTCCCATGGGACGAGTTAAATTATGTCTATCATGGGCCTAGTGGTTAAGCATGGGAAAGGGTTTCATGTGTATTGGAGAAGCTTGCAAGGAGATGTTGGCAATTGCAAAGGGAGAAAGCAAAGGTTATGTTGGCTAAAGGGATGTGAGGGTATGCATTCTCAAGTAGCTAGGCTAGTTGAAGCGAGCACTTTGGAACAATGTAGTGTCTTGTTCTTGTGGTAAAACGTATTCTTGATTGGTGCCATCCTAGCCTTATCCTACAAACATAATAGAAAGAGAACCAGAAAAAAGATCATCATGTGAAATTAAGATGAATTCTGGTCCGCTCAAGACACAACAAAAGCTGCAAATGCACAATGTACAAAGTAGGAAGGCAAAGAGTAATGATGATGTAGGAATTGACGATGGCAGGGCTAAAAATATTCCAGTAGCCACACCGGAAGTGAGCACTCAGGAGGCTAGGAGAAATGATGATGTAGGTGCTTAGGAATCCCCACCATGGGTAAGAGCTAGGAAATTCAATCGCAGCGTGGGAAGCCTAGTTGCTGAATGTTCTTTTAGACCTGGATGATCGTGAGGGTTGTAGGGTAGCAACATTGTGGCTGGGCCACAATAGTGTTGGGACTCTAGCAAGAGGTGCTAGCAAAGAGAGCTATGACCAAGATGATTAATGATGGTTGCGGTAGCCCTAGAAGGTCAACAGGATGTCAAACGACATCTCTATAAGATTAGCAAGATGCTAGGGATGGAGATACTACAAATGTCCCAGAGGGTGTTTCCTTGATGTCATGAATATCATTCTATAACTACAATGCCCCACTCCACCTTGCCCAAGAGGCATGGGTAGGAAATGGAAGATGGAAAACATTCTCACTCGCTTGTTCACAAGGTCATATGTGTTGAACTAGAGTGGTTGCCTTGCAAACCTAGTTTTAGATCTTGGTAGAGCATCAAATGTACTAGCTTAAGGTTCCAATAGACTGTGATCCCTACTTAAGGTTCGGGTAGACTATGCTATGCAAGTTTAAGGTCCAAGTAGATTGTTATGTGCTAGTTTAAGGTCCTAGTAGACCTCTGTGCTAGTTTAACATCATAGCAGATGGGGGATGGCCAATTTAAAGTCATAGTGGACCATTCTATGGGTGCCAATTTCATGTCATGGCCCAAAGATGCGCTATGCTAGTTTAACATCATGGTAGATGATCTATGTCGATTTTACATCATAGCAGATGATTCGTGCTAGTTTTATGTCATAGCGGACGATTTGTGCCAAGTTTATGTCATAGAGGATGATCTGTTTACCTTGCGTTATGTTTGGCGTGACATTGCATGTTAGGCATAGTATGGTTTTAGGTATAGATGATTGATAAGATGTGGAAACTTGTTGCTATCTAAGTCAGCTAGCTTGAATGATCCATTCTCATATGTCTTTGTGACCAAAAAGGGCCCTTCCTAGTTAACTGAGAATTTGTTCATGGGCTCACAAATGGCGTTGAGGACTAGATCCCCCATTTTGATCAGACATTGGTATAGATTGCAATGATTTTTTCCCCCTACTTGACTTGATACCACTCGATACGGTTAACTGTTTGGATGTGCTCCTCCTCTATGGAGTTAAGATCAATGATTCTTAACTCATTATTTTGAGCCTCATCCATAAAGGTTGAGAGGATCATTTGGAGTGATGGGACCTGCAATTCAAGAGGTAACACCTCTTTAGATCCATATACAAGACTATATGGGGTCTTACCTGTAGCCATTTTGCATGTTGTGTGATAAGTCCATAGCACATAGAGCAGTTGCTCATGCCATCATTGCTTGCTACTATTGAGCATCCTTTTTAGGAGGTTGATAATGGCTTTATTAGTGGCTTCTGCTTGTCCATTTTCTTGGGAATAATATGGCAATGAGAAAGAGTGTTTAATGCCAGGGTTTTCAAAAACAACTTTAGTTTTTACACTACTAAATTAGGGCTCGTTGTCCATAATAATAGTCATAGGGAGGTCAAATTGAGTTACTATGTTTTCCAAGATAAATTTGCAAACTTGTTGAGATGTAGTCTTCCTAAGGGGAATAACTTCTATCCACTTTGTGAAGTACTTAGTTACAGTGATAATGAAGCTATGTCCTATGGAAGACTTGGGTATTATGGGCCCTATGATGTCTAGTCCCCAACATTGAAAAGGCCATGTGATTTGCATGGTATATAATTTAGTAGGTGATACATGTATCAGATTCCCATGGCATTGACATACATTGCATGTTCTAACCTTAGAGATGCAATCGCACTCTATATAAGGCCAATAGTAGCCCAATTGCCTAATTTTTGTAGCCATACCTCTGGGAGCTATGTGCCCTCTACACAGTCCCTCATGAACTTGATTAACAACTTTTTGTGCTTCATATCCACTAACACAACCTAGAAATATCCCATCATAAGATCGTCGGCATAAAGTGCCATCTCCTAAAAGGACAGATTGTCGTGCTTGTTTCCGTACTATGTCCTTTTGGGCAGGTGTCAGGCTATGTGGAGGCTCACCATGTTGGAGGCATGTCTTAACATCATCATACCATTCTCGAGCATGTATCGCACTTATAGATGCTATGTTTGATGTGTGAATGATAGGGTTAGTGCATTCCACTATTGAAGCGAGTAAGGTAGTGAACATGTGTGGTGGCATACTTAAAGCTAACATGGCCAACACATCGACTATCATGTTTTCATTGTAGGGTACATATTGCACATCTAGGGTTGCAAACTACTTTAGTAAGTATTTCAAGAAATCATAATAAGGTTGCAAACTTTGTGCCTTGTAGGCGTAGACCTCTATGACTTGGTTAATGACTAATTGCAAATCACCTTGAATTGCTAATTTTTGGATTCCTAACTCTTGAGCTACCAGAATGCCCCTAAGGAGACCCTCGTATTCTGCTACATTGTTTGTGCAAAGAAAGGTGAAGTGATATGCAAAAGGTTGGATCTCTCTAGAGGGAAATGTGAGAATAGCAGTGGCACTGCCACCTTGTATCATTGAGGCACTGTTAAAATGTAGAATGGCTTCAAAATCTACGGGTACTAGGCTTATGCTACTAACATGTTCATCTAGAAATTTAGGTTTTATTATTGCTTGGTTATTAGTGGGTGAAGTCGTAAGTTGCATAGCTATCGCTTGATCCTTTGTAGATGACTGTGCTACGTAGTGTAGGTCAAATTTTGCTGTTATGGCTTTCCATCGGGCTATCCTACTACTTTTGTATGTATTGGTTGTAATAGCCCTAAGTATGTCATTAGCTATGAAACAAATAATGCCTCCCTTTTTAAGCACAAATACTAAAGCAAGGTAATTTTTTCTACATCATTGTATTTTGCTTCATAAGCTATCAACGCATGACTCATGTAGTAGATAGGAATTTCAAAATCATCACCCCTCTTTTGACAGAGCAAAGTGGAAATGGACGTGTCTGAAGTGGCAAGATAAATGTAAAAAGGCTTATCTCTTTGTGGAGGATAGATCATAGGAAGATGAACAAGTTCATTTTTTAAGTTGTCAAATGCTTCCTAGCGTTGCTTTTTCCATTCAAAGTTGACTCCCTTTTTAAGAAAGTGTTGCATTGGATGCAACTGATCTGTTAGCCTTGTGATAAACCTTTGTATGAATTATACCATGCCTTCCAACCCATGCAATTCCTGAAGGTTCGTAGATGATGCTAAGTTAACAATGGCTTTGACTTTATCAAGATCTACCCGTATCCCCATTTATGACACTACAAAGCCTAACATGCATCTATTTTTGACTTCAAAGACACATTTTTTGGGATTGAGGTGGAGGTCATGCCTATGGAAACGTTGAAGGACCAGGTTCAAGTCATTTGCATGATCAAGAGCTTTCTTATATTTAACCGCTATATCATCCACATAATCATTTAACCGTTCCAAAAGATAGTCATTTAAAATGTAAGTCATTTCTCTTTGATATGTTTCTCCTACATTTTTTAGCCCAAAGGACATCATTGTATAATAGAAGGTTCCCTAAGGGGTCATGAAGGTAGTGGCTATTTGATGTTCTAGGTTTATGCAAATTTGATTGTATCCTGAGAATCCATCCATGAAGGATAGTACGACATGGTTGGCCGTAGTATCGATAAGTTGGTCAATATTGGGCAATGGGAAATTGTCCTTAATGGTTTCCTTATTCAAATCTTGGAAGTCTATACAAATCTGTATGCCCCCATTTTTCTTATGGATGAATATGATGTTTGATACCCAGTCCACATAATCAACCACCTGGATGAACCCAGCTTGATAAAGCTTAGTAATTTCGTCATGCACAACTAATGCAATTTCTGGTTTAATTTTGTGAGCTTTTTGTTTGACTGGTTTAACGCATGAATCTAGGATGATATTGTCCTGTATTATGCATGGGTATAAACCTAGCATATCTGCATATGACCATGAAAAAACTTTGATATTATCATGGAGGACTTTAGAGATATTTTTTTGAACCTGTGGCTCTAGTAGAGAGCTAACCTGTAACGTTTTCATGTCGTCTTTGGATGTAGTCACGAGAATTTTGATAAGTGCATCCTAGTTACATCACCATATTCTAAGTCTAAGGCTTGGAGTAGATGTTAAGGCTAGTCTAGGGATGTTTCTAAGGATGCTATGTTGGTGTCAGAAGGGGGTGGTTCAAAGTCTACAAGCTCTATGTTCAAGTGTCTCATAAATCTTCCATGGGGTCTTGTCAGAATTAAGGGAAAATGGAGATCATCGTGCATATCCATTTTTCCAAACATTCTTGCAAAAATAATCAAAATAAAAAGATGTCAAGTGATACCTAATTATCATAGCAACATGTAGTGAAATTTATGCAAGGTAATTATGCAATGTTACAAAATTGCCAGTTTAAGGTCTTAGCAGACCATCACTGTGATTATAGTGTAAAAGGAACTCCAAAATTGCCAGTTTAAGGTCATAGCAAACTGTCACTATGCTTATAGAATGAGGGGTTGAATCAAATGTTAAACATTTTTTTGGCTATCTATGTGCTACGCTGCAGGGTACATGGGGCATCCCATGTTACATGTGGGACACATGACATTTCGATAAAGTAACATGTCCTGTAATCCTGAAGGGTATAAATAGGGGTTTACCCATGGTAAACTTGTCATTTTCACTGTTAGAGCTAATAGCCCATATCATAGTACAATTTAGAGAGAGAGAGAATAGCAATTGTAGTGTAGGAGTGAGCACAGAAATCAGGGTCTTGCCAATGTGGACGAGGGGGAGTGCACCTTGCGATGGCTCCCTAGAGCATGGATCGAAGAATCGTAGGAAGGACTGTCTACTTGGTAAGCTGCTACGCTGCCTTTGATTATGTTGTATACATTCATTTATTGTTCTTGTTTTGTTTTTGTTTTTGAGGAAATGCTATTGCCATTGTCTCCACCATGGCTACTGCACCTTGGTTACCGCAACTACTGCAGCCACTATGCCATGGGTGTTGTTGCCATGGCAGTGGTTGCTGCCATAGCTACATCGTGGCTATTACTTTTGCCATTATGGCTACCATCATGGCCATGAAATTATGACAATAGCTTCTCCTACTATGACCAGGGTACTATATTTTTTTTTAGGTAAGGGTTTGAGCATTTTGGGTAGCATGGCACTCATGGGGAGGGAAGGTTTTTTTTTTTTTTTCATTCCCTGTGGTGGAATAGGGTAGGGGCTTTGCAAATGCTCAATATTTTTCTTTATGTCGTGTCACCTTTGTTAGTCTAACTGATAGGCTATGTCGCATTTTTGGTACTTGTTATGCTATGTGCCGAATAGCTGCTATGCTGTGTACAACGTAGCCGCTACGCTGCATGTGACGCAGTCGTTACATTACACGTGCGGGGCATAGCCACTACATTGCTACACTACATGTGTGGGGCATAGTCGCTATGCTACTATGCTATAGTTGCTACATTTCTATGCTATGTGTGTGGGGCATAGCTGCTACGCTACAACCGCTATGTTGTTGTGTTGTTTGTGCGAGGCATAGGCGCTATGCTGCTACGTTGTGCATGTAGGATTGCTACGTTGCTACGTTGCATGTGTGGGGTGTAGCCGCTACGCTACACCTGTGGGGCATAGCCACTACGTTGCTACATTGCTACGTTGCTACGTTGCTACGTTCTAGCTACTACATTGCTACGCTGCGCATGTGGGGTGTAGCCACTACGATGTGGGATGAATACTTGGAAAAATTTTGTTTTTTTTGATAGTACTATGGGTGTAATATGTCATACTTAGGAAAAATTTTCATACAAGGGACTACTACGCTATACAGTAGTGTAACCAACACTTAGAAAATTTTTTAAACTAATTTTTTTGTTATGCCATGAAAGGTCATGTTAAAACCAATTTTGATTGTCATTGAGTTAGTAGGGGTTCTATGTTGCCTAAGTGCCCTTATGGCTAATGTTCCCCTCCCCATGCATAAGTAAGGGACTAGGTAGTCTAGTTCTAAGAAGGCATGCTAGAATTTTTGGAGTTCCTACTGCATCATTTCAGTGTAATAGTATGGTCACACTTGTTAGCTAGGACAACGGGTGTTCTGGTTGAAATGTTACTACCTAGGATGAACCGAGGCATTTTGAAATTCATGATCAATGAATCCACTAAAAAAGGAGGGGTAGGGGGCTCTAGTCAATGTCCAAAAGGTCTGAGACTCCTATCTTGGATTTGGGCCATGCCTAAATTTAAGTTCTATCACAAGTACAACACATTCTTCATGGCTCGCCATATGGGCACCTTCTTTCAAGACCCATCTAGGACCGTGTACTATGCTGGCAAGTGATTCCTATGAAGATACTTAGACATGTTATATTTTTTAGCTTGTATACAGTAGAATTCTTATTGTGTTCTATGGGTTGCAAAATTTGTAATTAACAAGGACAACCTCCATGATAAAGAGGGGGCATTGGCGTTGGCTCAAATAGCCCTACAAGAGTTCTCTTCTGCTGAGAACATGCGTGTTGGGGTCATAGAACAACTTGGGGCTAATTTTAAAACCTATCCAACCAAATACACTAGGTTCTATCTAAAGTGTGAGGAACTCAGGTGGTTGGATGGTGAATGGGCATCTCATCGTGTACCCACTATAGAAGAAGTTTTAGTAAAAATACCACTATTTTCCATGCCATTCATACCAGGTGAGTTAGGTTATGCATTTTTTGTCATGTGCTCTTGATTGATTAGTTTTGTTATTTGTTTGACTAATTTTATTCTTGACTATTGTATTGGCAACCAAGTCCAAGGAGGTTATGGTAATCACTTCAGGCCGTAATGAAGCCAACCTCTTCTTTAAGTATGGTGACATTGATGAGTCACAACATTGGCTGTGAAATGGGACCCTAGTCACAATTGTCTAGAATGTCCAGGATGCTAGGCTCATGGACCTATTTTTGGTAGTAAATCCCAACATTTTTGCAGCAGAAATGCTTGCCCTTATCGATTCTTTTATAGAAAGTGCTAACCATTTTTGCACGCAAGTCCACAATGTGCAGGTGATGTTTGAAATTACCAACAACCTTTTTTCAGACCTTTTCGACATCCCTTCTGATGGTTTACCTGTGGGAGAGAAGACTAGTAAAGATGTAAACCATTGAGGGAACATAGAAGAATGGCTAGGATGAATAAAGATTGCAAGGGAATTTACATGAACAAGGTTAAGTTAGAGGTAGCCCAAGAGCTTTACCCTGTCTTCTGAGCTCATGCCTTTCCCAAGTTGCTTTTCCAAGGAAATGTTATTGGGGTATAGCAAGCCTGGATCATGAAAGATGTAATGGAAGAGGGAGCATGTTATAATTGTACTAGGTACCTTGCAGAAGGCTTGTGGTATAAAATGTTTAAGCTTCGTGACAAACTTGACACCCATTTCAATGTGCACTTTTTCTTTTTTTATAGCTTGTCTGCGATGGTTTGTCGAATTCTTGATGGTCCAGGAGAATGGGATCTAGGTGTTATAGGATTGTACCCAAATATCCAAACCATGGATTCACCAGGTATTTCACACCACTTGATCTCAAAACCCTCTAGAAGCTATCAAGAAGTCCTTTTCAATAACAATGAAGGATTGGGTGGGATCATCTTTTTATGCACAATATAGCTTTGGAGAGGCCCACCCCCCCTAGTAACATGGGCAACATGGTGAGGGGGGCATGCCTTATTGCAAAAATGGTAAAGTCAAAGTTGCAAATTATGAAGCCTTGTTTGGTAGAAGAGCCTCCATGTATAAGTGAGGAAAGGGGGAAAAGATTATGGATCAAAGTTCATAATGTGAAATCTATACTTGTTCATGAGTATTCCTTAGTTGTCTTGCTTGCTAATTTTTCTTTTTCATGCACATGTTGGGCTAGTATATTAACTTTGGCTTATGTTTAATACATGAAGAAGAGGTGTTCACTCCTGAGGCAAAGGCCCCTACTATGGAAGAAGAGGAGGAGGTCCCTACTACAAAGGAGGAGGCCCTCGCCACAAAGGAGGAAGCTCCTGCCACAGACGAACCCTTTATAGACTATGTCCTAGAACCCAAGGGGCACATGATAGTTGAAGATGCCACTACACTTTTGAGGTAGTTTGAGGGAGAAGGGCTATAGTTTGAGGTTGGTGAGTTTGATGATTTGTTTGATAGTGTGCTGATGGACGATCCCCTTGCTCTTATCCCTAAGGGTTTACTGGGTAGGAGCTTTGCACTATCATTTATGTTATTTCTCACTCACCCTTTTCTCTTCTTCACAATGCTAACATGTTTTATTACATAGCAAGAACTACTTCTTCTAAGGATCTTGGGTCTTCCTCTTCATTTCATCTACAGCCATAGACAGAAACCCTGGATAAATTTACTTTTATGGAAGGGGTAGTTGATGATATGATTGAACGCTTAAGGAAAATTAACCCCAAGATAGGTGCATTTGAACAATGGAATTTTCTCTCTATGTTATTCTATTTTTCCATCATCTTATGATTAATTCTTCCTTATGTTTGATATAATCGCTTCTCGACTTAAGTGGGACCTGAAACAAGTGGTTGAAGTTGATGCTATGCCTGAACTCCCTCCGGAGGTCACCAAGGTGCCTCATCATACATATGATGAGGTAAGCAAATGTGTGCTATACTTAGAAAAATCCTTGTGGGAGTGTAGACACATTAACAAAGACCTCTAGAAAAGGGTCCAGAAACTTGAGAAAGAGAAAGTAAGTCAAATAATCAAGTTGGAAGATTTTTGGTCAAGGAATGAGTTCTTAATGACTTGTGACACTTCAGATGATAGTTGGTGTATGACCATAATCGATTATGCTAGATACTAGTTGGCCATATGAGGCAAAAATGAGGATACCAGAAAAGTAATTGAACAATGTTTGCAAATGGATTTGTTGGCCCAGAAAAATTAGGATTGGAAGGATTATAGCACCAAAGTATATGAGTGGGGATAGGCATAAAAAAATCATAAACACATGTATAAGATGGAACATGTTGCCTATCGCCAAAGGTATACGGATGTATCTGTAGAATGTTGTACTTGTGAGTTATTTCTTGATGTAATTGGTGCTACTGGGGCCTATGACAAATTTGCAAAGTAGGTAGTGGTGAGTGAATCTCCTGAGAGAGAGATAACCTTGCCTTCTAGGAAGACCACTACTGCCACCTTTTCCCCAAGGCCACCTGCCTGGATAGTTGTAGAAAAAGGAAAGATTGCGACTAGCGTTGACCTAGGAGAAGAGGATTGGGCCAATTTAATAGAGGAAGAAATTCTATGACGCCTAGTGTCTGGCCTTCAAAAAATACCTCTAGAGATGGATGTAGGCCCATCCTAGGTGGCCAAGCTTTACTTTATTATAGTTTATTTGGTGAGAGCCTTATGCATTTTCCTTTCTCACTTGTTGATGCATTACTTTATTCTTAATTCCTATAGGATCCAAATGAGGATGAGAGACCTAGTGGGGTAGCAGACAAAGATACTAAAGAAGACTCATAGCTTATTGAAAACATTTTTTTTGTTTCTTTGAAATATAACCCCTTGTTGTTAGGCAGTGTTGTCACTCTAAGTATGAACTCAAGTTTGGACTATATATTTTGACTCAAGTTTGGACTCAAGTATGGACTATATATTTGCAATTTAATAGAACATGAGATGCTTATCTTATTCTTTTTGGTTAATATATTATTATTTTTTAATGTACTTGAGCCTCTTGTGGCCCCCATGCTCTAGTTTTATGCCATTTTGGGCCATTACTAGTTTAGGGCCATTTTGGGCCATGGCTAGTTTAAGGCCATTTTGGGCCATTGCTAGTTTTAGGGCCATTTTGGGCCATTGCTAGTTTTAGCCCATTTCAGGCCATTGCTAGTTTTAGGCCATTTTAGGCCATTACTAGTTTTAGGTCATTTGGGCCATGTCTCTAGAGAGTGAGTTGCTAGTTTTATGCCTTTGCGGGCTATGTAATAGTTTAAGGCCATTCCGAGCCTGGGCGATATAGCTAGAATGAAAAGTAACATGATGTAATCTCTAGCCAACCTATCTGCTAGGTGTTCATCACGTTTCCTTGGATGAGAAGGCTGCAATGCAGTTCCCACCACTGGACTTTGAACAGGTGATGAATGTGTAGGCTTTGGTACCCTTATAATGAAGGGTGCCTATGTTGTTGGGGTAGTGCATTGAGGGAACTTTACTACAAAAGGGGTAATAGGCCCTTTTGATGATGTCTTAATGATAAAAGGGGATCATTGCTAAAGTGTTGTTGAAGCCTCAGCCCTCTAAGAAGGCACATGGACCACAAAGGACTTGTGTGTAGAGTCCATATTATCATCCATGCTAATAGCGTTGATAGTATAGCTTGTGCTATTGGTGTTTAATGGGTCTTTGTAAACATTCATTGATTAGTTTTTGGGCTGAATAGGACTAGTTTCATCAAGGACCAACTTACCTTGATCAATCATGCATTGAACATCATCTTTTGATGCTAGGCAATAGTTGGTATCATGACCACATAATTGGTGGTAATTGCAAAATCATTTGAGCCTAAAATTTTTAGGCATAGGAGGCTCATTAGGTGTGGCCATAGAGGGGTTGTGAAGGAGTTCACAATATCTCTCATGCTGCTTATGGGCCTTGGCTAATATTTCTTTAACTAAATATGCCCAGCATTCAATAGTTGGTCCAACAGCTTTGATAGCTTAATTGGCAATGGAGTATATTTGGAGTGATCCTTACACTCAAAATTTGGCCTCGGTGTAGCTTGTGCCATAGCCGTTGGTGTTGCAAGTTGGCTAACCCTCATGTTGCTAGAGCTTAGTGCTTTGGTAGTAGTGATTGTGGTTTTAGGGACTTTGCCAGGTTGTTTATTGTTGGGATTAGTTTCATTGGCCACAGCAGCCACAATGGCCTTTCCCTTTTCTTTCTCCTTCTTTGTGTATGAATTTTTGTAAGCCATGTAGGTTGGGTCTTTACTTTCTTCTAGCGCATCTTGTATACTTTTTGTTTGCGTGAAAGCTTGATTAAGGGAACATGGTGGTAAGTAATATAACTTAGATTTGATAAAATCATTTATAACCATTTTAAAGATAGTAGGTAAATGGGATTCAGTGATTGATTCATAGATTTCATTCAAAGCAATGCTCAAGTATTGTATAAATTTTTGAACAAGTTCTAATGGTTCTTGCTTAACATTCATAAGTTGATATAGGGTAACTTCTATCTTCAAGTCACAAATTGGCTTAACAATTCTTCTAATGTTGAAATTGATGTGTGAGGAAGCACACGATACCAATCCAAAGCCTTACCAGTCAATGACATGGAAAAAACATGAATAATTGCATGCAACCATGACTAATAACAGAGAATTAGATTGGAAAGTAATGAGATTGATGTTTGGATTGCCCTTTGTGTTGTATTTCATGAACTGGGGGAGTTGTACCCTAGGAGGCAATGTAAGTGGGGGAATGACAGGGATAACTGGGTCATCGTGATAAAAGTCCATGACTAGGACTATTTCAAAACCACTTGCTTTAAGCTGCTTAACTTCATCCATGAGGGTTTGGATAAGTTGAAAGGCTTAGTCCAATCGTGGTGGTGTTACGAGAGGTTGCAAGAATTGGACCGCTTGTGGAGCTACTAGAGTAGCCATCATTGGAGGTGTTGTTGGTGCAGTAACCACTAGTGGCACCACCTGAGTAGCCCACAACCCAGTGGGTGGTGCTGCTAGAGTGGCTACCATTGGTGGTGCCATGGGGATGGTTACATGTCCAATTGTTGGAGTAGCCCACAACCCCGTGGTTGGTTGTACCATGTGTGATGCTTGATACTTGTGGGGCTATACATATTGTGGCATCTGAGACACTTGAACCATAGGAAAAGACACTGTTGTCCACCACGAGGTTTAGGTTGGGCTAGCTACTAATGGTGGAATGGATACAAAAGAGGTAATTGAAGTAGGACTTATATATGGTTGTGATGTGGGTACGGTATGCACATAGGGAAGTGTAGGCATCACAGACATTGGTTGCGCAACTTGAACAAATTGAGAAGGAATGATAAAGGGGAATGAAGTTGAAGGCCTTGCATGTTGTTGTGATGATAGCATTTGATGACTACCCATCACCAAGGAGGGTCTGGGGTGTGGCAGTGTCATGGAAGTTGCAAAAGAAGTAGAAGATTGTGACTAGTGTGAATGAAAGATGGAAGTACACTGAGCAGTTGTGGTATGGACAAGGCCACCACCGTTAGAGTGGGATTCTAATTCCTCTTGCCCATTGTGAAGAGGCTCATCATAGTGGGATGTTGCGTCCCATTCTCTTAACCCACCCAATTGCACAAGTTGGTTTAAAAGCCATTAAAATGTTTCAGTGAGCAAAATGACAGTCTCAGGAGTAGGAAGGAACTCCCTTCCATTTTGATGGATAATTTCAAAATTACACTTTTCCTTGAATTCATGATGATCTAACGGTAGGTTTTCTTGGATGTTTGCACATAAGAAGTTGTATCACTCTTCATCACAAGGCATACGTTTAGGTGACTAATGTTGTAGTCATAGAGATTGCCTCAGTATCCACACTGGGTGAAGTGGTTGCTTATGATCCATCCCATGTTGTAGGGGATGAGCTATTTCCAAGCCTAAAGTGGTAGGCAAGATGTTAGGTGGATTCACTCTTGTTGTGTCAGAGAAGAGGTGCACAATACAAGAATGAATGGGAAATGGTAAAATATAGTAACTTTTGAACTAACGTGCCTAAATAGCTAGAAATGAGAAAGTCTAAAGGAACTACCAAAAATAATAGTTTACATTGTTATGCTACACTGGAAAAAAGGTGTTACACTACATATGTTACATTGTTCATGCTACACTATGCAGAACAGAGACAACATAATGTAGTAAACAATTCTGGGCTTTTCATCCTACGGGGTCCTAGTGGAACCATTAATGGGGACCGATCTGCACTAACGCAAATGTAGACCACTCCTGTGCTAGCCTAAGAGCTAGCTACTATCGTAGTAGGTCCATAGGGGCATAATATCTATGTTAGCTTGTTGCTACTAACAAATGTACAGAAAGCATGTAGGACTACCTATAGCACATAGAACGGAGGTTTAGGCCCTCCTTCTAGGGCCAAAAATTGGGGTGTCTGAAAATGTCAATGGCTAGAACATCGAAAGGTTGTTAGGTGCACAACCTAACCCCAAGTCCATGGGAGGGTCATGCTAGAGAACATATAAATGAGGTGCCCTGAGTGGTTTGGTTGATCAATCAAGGACTTACGTGGTGTCAAATAACCATTCGTAGATAATGATTTTTAGGCATCATGTATAAGAGTTCAACATAAGTAGGCATGTGACATGTATAATAGTGAGAGAATGAGTGAGAGAATGAGAAAAGTGCATATGAAAATATAAAGAAATAGATACACTAACAATTTAAAATGTTGTAGAAAGAAAATAATGAAATGAGAATGTGAGTCAAGAAATGCACCGTCTCAAAATTGGGGAACATGGATTTTGATTGAATGATGTGTAAAATTGGTGTGCAATGTAGATAGAAGCAGCTAGGCAGTAGGGAAATATGGTCATGCTATCTGGAGTGCTACAAATGTGGTGTTGTTGCTTGTTGGTCTAGACATTGCTACATTGTGCCCAGGAAAGTGTCACATTCAAGCATATGAGTGGAACAGTGATTTGGAAGAATAATGCTGAGATTTTTCCCTCATTAGCCTTTTGCTTGCCAATCTTCTATTGAGGCCCTCTGCAAAAGCCAACCCTTATAATGTCATTTACTAGGGTATTTATAGAGTTAGGGTTGGGGGAGAGATGTGGTTTGGATGGCATGTATCCTGGGTCCCATGTAGCATGAACATGGATGTGTCACACTAGTCTGCTATGCTCAAAGTGTGGTGCTACACTGATGTGCTACTCTAAATGGAATAAGAACAAGAGTAGGAATAGCTATCCAATTGTGACCACATTACCCAGACTACATGTGCCAAAATCTAAGACTACCACATTTTTACAAGAGTTTCTAGAACAAATGCAAAATGGAGCCTATGCTGTGAGACTACGTCTTTCCTTCTCTTTGGAGTAGGGTCAAGTGTAGGGACAACTTATAGGGATCAACAAGGGGTGCAAAAAAAAGCAAACTACTGATCTTGGCTATTGAGGAGATGCCAGAGTAGAAATGACCATTGATGATGAGTTCTAGATCTTTTGGAGATGTCCTAAGGCTTCTTCTCAAGTGTTACACCATTGACACTGTCCAGCGTAGCCGAGCAGCATAGACATTGGCTTGCTATGCTGTGCTACACTACATAGCGTAGCACATCTTTGTGAATAAATTTTGTTAAAAACTAAGAGCATCACTCTGAGACCTAGCAAGCAAGCAACTTTAACAATTGGAAATCATGCTTTTCATGTCAAAAGAGTTTGATACCTCTTGGTTTCATTCTTGAGATACTTTTGACCTTGAAATGTCTACTACATTTTGTAGCGTAGCATAGTGTAACACTTGATTTTGGAAGAATTTGAACTTAACCTGCAAGGTTCTGCCATGGGACCTTGGTCATGTTTTGAAGGTCAAGTGGGACAAGTAGCCTTGGAGGTTGAAGAATGGTCAAATGCATTTTTCATGTTAGAACGACTTGAGGGAAGATTCTAGTATGCTGGCACCTTACTATGTTGTGCAGTGTAGCACAGCGTATCACCCAAGTTAGGATGAATTTCATGAAACTTGCCTTATTTTTCAATGTCACACTGGTCATACTTTGAGGATGCAATAGGACAGGCATCCTTGGAAGCCAACAAATTACCAAATTCTTGAGAAAATTTCAACATTTCATGGCTTGCTACCCTGTCTATGCTATGTAGTGTAGTGTAGCATAACAGGATAAAAATAGAAAATTGCTAAACTATTTTGTCCATCCTAAACACTTTCGGTAGCTCCTAGCTTGGCACTTGGATGGACTGGCAACTGGGATGGCCCAAAAGTTAGAAAATTTTCCAAACTATATGATCCACCCCCAATGCTCTGTTTGCACAAACTGGCCTTGCAACTAGGTGCTACATTGACTATGTTGAGGAACGTAGCAGATAGGCCTAGAGAGAACTTTGTAGGTGTTTGGACTTCTAGGGTGCCATGCAATTTGTGCGGCCCATCATGACACCACACTTGGAGAGGTTTCACCCAGGTTACAAAATTGTGCTGAATCATGAGAGCCCAAAATTGATGGTGTTTCATAAGGGTATTAGAGATGCAGGTTGATCAGCCAAACTAGATTTTGAAAGTTGAAGAGGACTTATAGGTCAGAATAAAGGTCTTTTTCTAGATCAATTGTTCAAACCACTTAGCTGAAAAGCTAGTTGTAAATGTATAGCCCTCATAGAATTTTGTTGTTGTGGTTGTGGTGGAATTTCACCATGCATGGATGGAGTAGGAGGTAACTAGGTTGAAGGTAGAGGTGTGTGTGTGTAAATAGATGCAAAGGGTGGTATGGATATGGGTTTTCCCCTTGAGTAGATGGTGAATGTGTTTGGTGATACTCTAGAGGGTAATAGTGATGCTGATATGAGGTATGACTTGTAGAGCTTCTTGGAGATATGAGTTGCTGAACATAGTACTCATATGGATCTAGTTGCCTATAAGGGTATTACTACCTTGGTAGTGGCATTCCCCATGATTGTGGTTGGTAACACTATTGGTATTGTTCATGAGGTTATGAAGGAGTTCCACTTGGGTAGTAAGCTTGTTATTGTTGGTGGAACTACCTTGGATTTCCTTGAGGATAAGGAAATCATCTAGGTGCTTTCCTACATGCTAATTGAGGGTTCAATGCATACACCCTAGACTCTTATAAGTGTGACATTGTAGGGAAACATCCATTTGGATGTTTGCATTGATAGATTTTATAATCAATTCATCATTAGAGTCCATTTCCACAACTTCTTCTATGGTAGCAACTTTTCCCTTATCTCTTTGGTAGGCACGTTTAGCTTCTTTATGCCTTCTATGATTACGATCACTATTTTGTTCTTTGGATTCTTTGGTGATCTTCATAGTAGTTTGAAAATTTTCATTTAAAGTGTCCCATAATTTATCAACCTTTTCCTCAATATCAAAGATAGATTTTTTGATTGCAAGGTTTTCCTATTCACCACTTCATCTAGTGGTGACTCCTCCTCATCAGAAAATTAGACCTCCCATTTCTTGATGGAAGGATCCCTATTATACTCTTTTGAACTTTTTGTTTTTCATAGCTCATCCTCTTCTTTTGCTACCTACTCAATTAGTATTTGGATTTGATGATCTCTTAGTTTAGACAATCTCCCTTGGGCATATACCCCAATATTTTTTCTAGTTTTTTCTTTAAGCCCATCTATGATGTGGTGAAGCTGTTCCCTTTAAGCATAATCATGGAAAGGGCATCAATGTAAGAGTGAATAGTATTTTCCCATGGTGACATCCAAGGATTCATGTGTTTCCTATTTTTAGCCTTGGATTTACCTTCTTAGATTAGACACTTTGGAGTACATTTGATATTTGTCATTGAATAGCTCCAACATGGTACTCCATCGGTGAATAGATTCTAGCTCCAAGGACCAATACAAGCTTTCAACTTCTTTGATGAGTGTCCTTGGAAAAATCTTGATTTTCTACTATTCATTATCTATTTTTTTGTAAGGCATAGGCATCATGGAAAGATTGTAGATGTGTCTGCAGATCAGAGTTGTATCCCCTCTCAAATCTTGGGATGTTATTCATGTCTAAGTGCTTGATTCTACTATCTTTCATATGCTTGGTTAGAATTTTAACTACCTCTGCAATGTTGAGCATACTTTGAGTCACTAATATAGGTTCATCATCATCACTACATTGATGACACTAACGATGTTTCTAGCCAACCCTTTGGTCTTGGTGGCTTTCATAGTCATTGTTGTCTCATTGATCATCTTCATCATGATTATTTTGATGGAAACTTCGATGAGAATAGTCAGATGAAGAGGAATTTTTAGAATTGGATGAGGAAGATGAAGAAGATGGTGGACTACCATTGCCACCTTAGTATCCACCACCACATTTTTATTTATTACAACCATCATCCTTAGATCCCTTACCATTGTGATGCTTGCTCAAGTTCCTACCTTGGCTATCAATTTTTCCTAAACCTAGTTTATGCATAGTGGATCAAAGGTTCAGGTTCACACCCTCGTCACTAGTATTAGGGGGTGGAGAATCTTCATGTTGAGAACCTTCAAGAGGAGGATCCTTATTGTCACCTTGATTTAGTAGGAACAAGGGATTAGTGTAATGTTTCCCCTTTATAGCCTCATGGGGTTTTTCCTAATGTTGATCTCAATTGCATTTTGTTTTAGTGGAATAGTAATTTGAGTGTCATAACTATCCACAACATATTCTTCATAAAGATCTATGATGCCAAAAATTTTAAGGGTTTTAAATAGCATCCTAGGCAGAAATCAATTAGGGGGTAAGATGATGTTGCCCTCCATATTATGCCATCATAGCTATTCATCCTGATGTAGGATGAAGGTGAAGTCTGACACATACTCATCTGGATGAGTATATATCACTTTACACTCCTATGGGACCAGAAATTTGACATCTTTGCACTTGTGAGAAGAAGAAGACATTTTGCAAAGAAAAATGAAATTATCAGCATCCTTTTATGATTCTATGTATAGAGGGAATGCTATTGACCTTGAGGTTTGTACAATGATATTAATGCTAATCACTTAAACCGAAATAGAACATGTTTAAAAAAATAAAGTCCCTAACAATGACACCAATGATGATTGGAAAGGTACCCCTACACCCAACCATATGAATCACAAAACATTCACACACAATCCAGTCAAATTTCATGGACTTTATCATTTTCAGTGCATTAGTCTTCTAGGAAGTGAATCTTGCCTTAAGGTCAATTGTTGTCTTTCCAATTACACTTGTGATGTACACTAATATGGTTAAGTGTAATTGAGGCATCTAATTTTTATCATTTTATGTTTTATAGTTTGGTATTCAAATGTAGATAAAAGTAATTGGATGAACTAATTTAAATTAACTAATTAACTAGTATTTAACTAATCCTAACATAAGCATCTAGTTCAACTTTCTGTACATGTCTTGAACCCATGTATCCATTGCTAGGTGACCAAGCATTATGCTACTAGGCATACTAAGAAATAACGCTACTAGGATTACCAAGTGAATACGTGTTATGCTCAAAGTGGTTGTACTTATGTTTTTAATCTATCTTGCTTAATCACTTCATTAACTTAATTACTAGAAACATTTTATAAATAATTGAAAGCATTAAATAAATAATTAAAAAAATTAAATGAATAAACAAAATATTTAATCTATCTAAAGTGCTGCATTTATTAGAAAGCTTGTTTTTATTGCTACACATACTATTGTGCTTAGGTACAACAATGCTTGAATAAAGATCTTTACACTTAATGACTCTTGTTGCAGCCACTTCGGAAAAAAATTCTAACTTTCAAATGGAAAAACTACAAGAGCTTTGTTGTAGCTCCAATATCTATTACCATAAATGTAGTTGGTGGATGTGTATTTATAGCTAAATATAGACAATATGTCAATGGGGCTACGTCGATGCATGATATGATGCATCAACTAGGCCTCATCAACAAGGCCTTGTTGACGTAGTTGATAGAACTATGACTCATCATTTGCCATCCATCAAAAGAACAATCAAGATACTATAGAAGATGAGTAAGCTGGCATAACTCTCCTAGTTTTTCATCCTCACCATCCTCCTCATTATCAAGCTCTAACAAGAAAGAACATGACTAATGAACCATGATTTGTCAGGCTCCGATATCGGACCCTCGATATGAGGTACACGATATCATGGCCTCACTAGCGATATTGGATACATGATATCGTGGTTCCTATGTGAGCCTATAAATACACAATTGGATGCATGGTAGAGTCATAGGAAAAGTTAGTGTTAATGTAGGATCCTTTTATTAGTTTCAATTTCTCTCAACCGTTTCCTTACTGCATGCCCATAGTGTGATGATTGTAATTGTACAGAACCTTTATTTGAGTGTGATGTACTTGGACACACACATGACTGGCAATAAAGATCAAGATTACTTCATCATTGAAACATTCACTTGGTTTTAATTACTTACTGTTATTTTTATTTATTGCTTTCTTAATTAATATTTCTCTACCCTCATTTCCTATCCTTATTAAATGTGGAATGAGTATGACTTAATCATGAGCATTTAAGTATGACTACTTTGTATCCCAGTATCATACCTAGGACATGCACTTGGTAATCCCAGTAGTAGTACATGAGGTCCAATATGTATGCAAATGATTAAGGATGAATGCTCATAGCACTTAGGCTAACTTAGATTCTCTTCTCCCTTTCCCTCTTAGCTTAAAAAAAATTATTTTCAATTGTCCCTAGGAGTAGCATAGTGATAGGAAACAAATCATACACCTCACTGTGGACTAAATCATATGTGACAAATCAAATACTAGTCTAGTTGGGAAGACAATGAACTACGATTAATGAGTAACTATCTAGATATCACAACTAGTTCGTCTGCGGAGTTCGACTGAATCGTTCGTGAACACTCGTATTTGTATGGTTGAGTGTAGGGTTACCTAGCCACTCATTAATGACTATGATTGAAGGAGAAATAATCAAGACTAAGGTGGAGATGATAAAAAATCCCATCATAGGGATGAGAGAAGGGAACATACACAACGATGAGAAGAGGAAGAAGATCATCAAGAGAGAAGGCATATCAAATCACATCATAAGAGACATGGCCATGATAGGGACCATCATAAATATGATAATTATGGTGAACCACTACATGCTACTAGAAGCATGATAAATATATTAGAGGTAGTTCATATTTTCACCAGTTATCAAAGGGAAATTAGGATCGAATGACTTGATATGAACAACATTTCCAAATTTAAGGGAGATTACAATCCTAATTAACAACATCACTTGCAAGCCTTCCATGATGCTTGTGCCTTGAAAAACATCAATAATAAGTGGAAAAAGCTAAAAATATTACCTAGAACACTCATTAAAGAAGCTAAAAGTTGGTACTTATATTTTGAACTAAAATCTATTTGTAGATGAAGTATAATGTTGGAGCTATTTAATGATAAATGTCAAACGTACTTTAAGGTGTCCAAATTGAGAAAATAGATTCAAGGATGGAAATAAGAAAATCATGAATCCCTTGAAGTAGCCTTGGCAAGGTACTATTCTTTGTTACATTGATGCCTAGGCCATGGATTCTCTCAAAGGAAGTAGCTTCACCATGTGATAAATGGACTTAGGAATAAAACAAGGGAGACTCTTGGGTTTATGCCCATGGAATATTGTTAGAAATGAGAGCCCATCAAATATAAAAGGTTGACTAATCAAGTGAGAAAAGAAGAAGGGGAGATAAAAAAGAAAGAATGTTCACATAGGTATAATAAAGATCTTTCCATTCATAAAAGGGAGGCACATCTTTGGGATGATGAGGAGGAAGCACCGCTAGAGGAGGTTGTGCAAAGAAACACTTTGCTAGTTCAAAAATCTATCATAGAAATATTGGCTAAGGTAAATAAAATGTGGGACTTCTTGGATGAGAAGTTCCAATCTACTCTTAAAATCATGGAGGAGATAACAGAGCAAGCGAATAGGGACAAAGGCAGAAGAAGAAGAAAGGATGTAGTAAAGGACTACAATAAACATAAAGGTAAGGTTGTAGAAGCTGATGAGGTTGTAAATTTTGATACAGAAGAGAAAGAATGTGACATATACCAATATGAATATCCCAAGAGATGTTACCTGGTACTATCACACTTTCAAGAATCTAGAGTATACATCTTGAACCCTAAACGTTTCTAGGAGGCAACCACATAGGAGATTGCCTTATCTACAAGGTAATTATCAATAGTAGTTTCACCCACAAAAATAGTATGCAAGTAAAATGCTACCTCAATCTAAATACTATTATTGTGAATGATAAAATCCATAGTTGGGGAGATGCCACCACCAAGATAACAGTACCTTTACCATCAACATGACTCATATGGATACTTTGTACAACATCCTGGATCTCCAAGTGGCTTTATAGGATGCACTTCTTCTTCTCATTACTACTATCTCTTAGAATATCATATATATACCACTCCATGAATTGTATCTCCTTTCGTTTATGCTCCTCATTTTCATAGCAATACTTTGCACCTCACACCTCCACTCCTTTACCTTCTACATTGTCTATGTAAGGTAAGATACAATCATAACCTCAATAGCACAATGCCAAGTGGGTAATACATTTGTAGCCAGACAACAACTCAAGTGATTTTTGCAAGGCTCAAAAAATACTTTCTTTAGGCTTAATAGTTTGCCTAAACCACCATAAGCATTTGTGGATATAGATCCTTCTTAAACTACCCCAAGGATATCTACTAAGTGACCTTCAAATCAAAGATGAAAAAATGTTCACATTGTCATGTTGAATAATGCAATCACATACTTAATAAAAGTAAGACACCTTCCCATGAAGAAAACTAATCCTATAAGTCCTCTAATTTATTTATAGATTATAGGAAATGATTTGTGCAAAGCTCTATTAGACTCAAATTGGTGTAAAATTAATCTCTCAAGAAATGTATGAAATATGAAACTCACCTCCACTTAAGAAATGTAATTTTAGGTTAGAAATTGTAGACTAGTTCATTATTGTTCCATTGAAATTGGTGCCAGGCCAGCGGGGGAGCTGTACCAAGGCTTGGTGCGGAGCCAAGCTAGGTTTGGTGCGAGGCCAGACCACCCTCCTGTTGGGGTGACAAGAGGGAGCGCCAGTTACTAGAGAGTACTAGCAAGGCTAGGAATGCCTGTGCCTATCAAAGGTTCTGATGTACCTTTGGTGAACTATTGTGGTGCTAGTCATAGGATTGTGCTAGCAAGATCAATAATGGCCATGTCTATAAACTTGAGTTGTCGGAGCATCTCTAGAGCTAGAGGAGGTAGCTCGCTAGTTACAGGGGCATACTGGCAATGTTGGGAATGCCCATGCCTATCAGAGGTGTGAGTGTACCTCTGATGAATGGTTGTAAGCTACAGGAGGTAGCATACCAGTTACGAGAGCGTACTGGTGAGGTCAGGAATGCCCGTACCTATCAGAGGTGTTGGTGCATCTCTGGTGAATTGATGTGGGAGCTACTAGGAGGTAACAAGCCAAATATTGGAGTACTAGCCAGGCTGGGAATGCCTGTGCCTAAAGATGAGATATGCGTCATTGGGAGTAGCTAGCTAGGTGTTGGAGCACTTAGCACTATCACTTGGTGAGGAAAAATTATCCGTTGTGACTCACCCGGTGACAATTGTTCGAACTCCTACTCAAAGGGGACTTTTGACGATGACATCGAACTTCTCATCCAGTGGGGGTGGGTTTGTCACAACCCTTTAAGCTCCTGATGTGAACGCTCATGTGTAGGCATGCACGAGCTATGGATGGCTCACACCTGGGGTGTGGTGAGTCATCTGTCCTCTACAGATGACTTGTGGAACATTATGATCACTATTCGTGGATAGTCATATCTAGCAAGCTTTCTAGTTATCCATGTGGAAAATTGCAAAAAAAACTTCCTCATCATTATGAAAAGGACTTGGAGGAGTACAACCAATGCCAAGTTAAGGATCAGAGTTCTATCTTTGAAAATTTCCAATCAAAATGAATTTGGTATGATTAAGAAGAAGAGGGTTCCATGCATTGTCTGAAATGACACAAGGTGCCATTGCATGCAAAAAATATCAGTAACAAGTACATCTATTATATCATGTAAGAAGTATGTTAAAACCATGAGCATCCAAAGCTGCATATACATATTAGCCACAAAATAAGAAGGTATATAGTGGCTGATTACAAATGATAAGTCTAAATACATAATGTGCATGGAACTAGTATAAATTCTCACAAGTGCCTATATAAACACGATGGAAGAGATGAAGCTATGGATCATAGAACTTAGAAGGGGGATGGATGAATAATTTTTCCAAATTAAAACTTCAACAAAAAAGCACACATATCAAATTTAATGTGGTTTTCTAACTTTGGTAGTTCACACTTGGAGGGTAAATTACAAGCACACCTCTGGACTTATTGCTTTCAAAATGTGGTTGAAGGATCCACTCCCTATACATTTGTCAAGCCTTGCTTGAGAGTGTTGTACCACAACACCAATCACTCAACCTTGCAATGTCCTATCAAGCTTGAAAATGTGATTTCAAGGTTTCCACAACCTTTACAATCTTGAGCTCCATGTTGGAGTGTTGTATCACAAACTCAAAAACTCAATCCTATAGGATCCTAACAAGCTCAAGGAACTCAACCCCTTAGGGCAACAAGAACAAGAATTACAAGGAATGACTACAACTCAATTTGTTGATCCTTGTATAGTTAGGTACAACACACTTTACAATGCCAAAATGATAAGACAATGAAGAGAAAAAGAGAATTTAATGATTAAAAATGATTGTACAATGAAGACAATAAGGCTTGCACTTTTTCCAATGCACATCAAGTCTTCTTATAGTTGATGTGTTACTAAATCCTTCTCAAAACTCATGCAATGGCTAGCTAAACATCATTAATAGTTATGGGAGACATCTTTCCTATGCCTAGGACATTGCTCTGAATTTTTCTTCAATTCTAGAAAGACATCTTTATTTCCTAAAAGATGTATTTTTGAAGTCTCTACTATGGAAGAAATCTTTGTCTCATGAAAGACATATTTCTAGAATTGACCTATAATCTGTAAAGATGTCTTTGTCTTGAGTAAGATGTCTGTTGTTTTTGAAGACATCTTTGTCTAATTTCACTCCAAATCTACCAAGACATCTGTTGCTTTTCAAATATGTCTTTCTTCACTTTCCTTTATTGTAGAGACATCTTTCTTTACTTTCCCTTTCATGATGAATGCAACATTTCTTGTCCACAATCTTGATCCTCCAAGTTCTTGTCCTATAACCATAACAACTACACACATATAAAAACGAACTTATTTTTCATTTTTCTTAATGTTTTGACATACGAAAACCAAAAGCTCCATAATCTCTACCTTTTTGGTAATGTTCAAAACTTAAGAAAATGGGTTAGTTTTGTTCCAATAATAATAGCACAATAATAACACATTTTTCAAACATCTTCTCCTTTTTAGACATAACCAAAATGGTGAGAAAAATTCCCCTAAATAGATGTAGAGAGAAAAGAAAATGTTTTTGGTGTTTTAGATTTTGCATTTTTGTTTGGTTTTATTTTATTTAGAGTAAGAAAAGAAAGAATAAAAATACTCACATGGTAGGACAAGGTCCAAGATCCATATCCTTGCATAGAGATGCTAGCCAATGTTCATCTAAGTATTTGGTGAAGGCATCTACTAGTTGACCCTTAGTTCTAATGAATTCTAGTTTAACATGACCATGATGTATATGATTCCATAAGAAATGATGGTGAATCTCAATATGTTTGGTATGAGAATGTTGGATAGGATTCTTAGTCAGATCAATGACACTCTTATTATCACAATAACTAGAGGTTGAGTCTACATGTACTCCTAAATATTTGAGAGTTTCCTACATCCAAAGTATTTGAGCATAAAAATTGCTAGTAAAGATATATTTCGCTTCTATGGTTGAAAGATTTGTAGAGGTTTACTTCTTGATTTTCCAAGAAACAAGACATTTTCCTAAAAATAAACAAATTCCACTCGTGCTATGGTGATCATCAAAACAACCTATCCATTCTACATCACAATAACTGGTAAGATCAAGGGAGTAATCCTTTGGATACTAAAGGCCCCTATTAGTAGTACCTTTTAAGGAGTAAAAGATTCATTTAATAGCTTAGTACTAAGAATATTTTGGAGCTAACTAATATCTAGCACACAATCCTACACTTAAAGCTATATCTGGTTGACTTGCAGTTAGATAAAGAAGACTACCAATTATACCTTTATAAAGCTTGGGATCAACTAGTTTACCTTGGTCATCTTTAATAAGTTTAGAATTTACAACCATTAGAGTATCTTTCACTTTAACATCAACCAAGCTATATTTTACCAAAAGATCTTTTACATACTTGGTTTAACATAAGAAGGCTCCATCAGGTTTTTGATAGATTTGAAACCCAAGAAAGTTCTTGAGTTCTTCCATCATGCTTATTTCAAATTTAGACTGCATAAGATTAGAAAATTTCTTACAAAGAATCTTGTTAGTAACACCANAAGATTAGAAAATTTCTTACAAAGAATCTTGTTAGTAACACCAAAAATAATATCATTAACATAGATTTGAACAATTAAAAGATCTTTACCTTGCCTTTTAAGAAATAAAGTAACATCAACTTTACCCCTTTTATATTCATTTGTTATGAGATGTTAAGAAAGCCTTTCATATCAAGCTCTTGGAGCTTGTTTAAGACCATAGAGAGCTCTCTTAAGTTTGAAGACATGATCAATCTTGGTGGAATTAAAAAATCCCTCAGGTTGCTTAATGTAAAGTTCTTCTTAAATGGTTCCATTGAAGAAGGAAAGTTTGACATCCATTTGATAAATTTTAATTTTGTTGATTCTAATAGATTTCAGCCTAGCAATAGGAGAAAAAGTTTCATCAAAATTTATTCCTTCCTCTTGGTTGTATCCTTTGGCAACCAATCTATCATTATTTTTAATGATATTTTCATTGTCATCAATCTTGTTCCTAAAGAGCCATTTTCTTCCAATAATAGTTTTATCAGTGGACCTAGGTGTTAACTCCCATACATCATTTCTAGCAAATTGACTAAGGTCATCTTAAATAGCAGAAATCCCAAATTCCTCTTTTTCATCTTCCTTAAAGGTTTTGGGTTCAAGTTGAGAGAGATAAGTAGAGAAGGAACACATTTGTTTGATTTGGTTTCTACTGTAGACACTATTGGTGACCGTTTGGGATGCGACTGCCAACGAGAGTCCTCGAAAAGGATTTAGGTGCCTGCTGGTCTCTGGCAACACCAAGGTCCAGATGCCTCCAAATAAACTCAGTAGTTAATGTGAGTATGTGTGTGTGCTATTGCGGTGTGCGGTTGTGAGAAATGTAACGATTGCGTTGTATGTGAACTACAAATGACTTACTTTAAAGAGATTCAGCCAACTTTGCCAAGTACTATGAGTTGTTGAAAATTTCCTATTTTGTTCAACTACCTAGTCTATGCAGTCCTTATAATACCTACTTGTAACAAATAAAATTTTGCAAAAACATTTGAGCACAACTCTGCAATCTACTCCTAATTTTCCCCAGAGAAAGAGATAGTTCCACAAGAAAACTAGAAATAGAGCAAGATTCAATGGAAATAGATAGAAAAGAAAGGAAAGCCGATTTGTGTACACCTCAAATATTTAAACAAGGTAGAATGACACGAGTAAACACTTCACAATAAAGCTATTCCAAATTCAATATCTACGAATTGTTCAAACTTCCAAGGCTCAAACAAGCAATATCTTCAAGACGATCTTACTATGCTACCAAAAATTGCTGCGTAAACTACCACGTACGAGACTTTATTTTGGCTAGATAATAGATGTCAACAATTGCATTTAAACAGAACCTTTAAAAGACTTGAGAATTTCTAATTGAAATACAATGGAAATTCACTTTAAAGATAAAAATAAGCTATTCTAGTCCCATCAAAATACCAAAGATTCTCTAAACCCTCTCGACTACTGAATTGTTCAACGGCGTGACTACAAACAGAGGCTCTCTTACAACAATCCCAATAGCAGTTCCCACACATTGCACAATAATGAAATTTACTACTAAAATGCTTTTAAGGCTTTTAAACACAAGCACTTCTATGGCAAAATTTTAATAGAAATTTCTATCGAGCAACAAGAACAACAAGAGCAATCTAAAAATCCCAAAATTACTTTCAAAGGATGATACTATCTAAACCACTAGTTAAACAATTTAAACAAAACAAAAAATGAAATTAATAACTCACAGGACCATGACAAAGAGGCTAAAATCTTTATTCTAGCAAGCCATCTTGCAAGAAATCATCACAATTTCTTCTTTACAAAGCTCTTCTCAAGACCCCAAGTGTGTCTCCAAGTGAGAGCCCAAATGCTAACTAGTAGCCTTCCAAAGTGTGATGTATGAGACCTCCCAAAAGTCCCAATGTGATGATATATATATGATGATCCCAAGTGATGATATGTTCTCCCCCATTTTTTCCTCCTTGAAGCCCTTTTATAGGTGTCAAAGGTAGTTACATAGGCAAAAGATCTCACCTAACTTCTCTCCCAAGTGACTTGCCCAACAAGTTAGGGAGTATTTAACTTAGGAAGTTAGGAAGTTAGGGAATAGATAAATATTGTTTATGAAAAATAATTCCAACAATCTCACATAATTGTTCACAAGTATATCAATAATCTTTGCTTTGTTCTAGGATTTGGAGGATGCTTATGGAGCTTTTAATGTTTTAATAACAAGATGATAATACAGCATTTACCTTGGAATAAATGTTGTGGGTGCTTTGTTCTTAAATATTTTGTGGATATGTAAAAATGACCGAAAAAATCAAATTTGAAACTTTAAGCCCGAATGCAAGGGCGCTAGACCTGGAATAGTTATCAAACATTTCAAAAATATCCCACTCTTGTCCAGGATCATTAGCAACCACCACCATGGGAGAAGGCTCAGTAGCTGCACCAGGCACCATTGCTACGTTTGGTTACTGGGAGAAAGATCTGGAAACGGACGTAATTCACTGGACGGATAGCCCTGGATCATAGGGTTTCGGTTGCCTAAAATGTTTTATTTTGCCCCAAATTCACTAGGGCTTTCTGCGTTTTCATATTTTTGTAAATTGTTCTTCAAAATTCTTGCCATTGATTTCAGGGTTTAGAGCAATCGCATCGTAGATTTGCTGCTGCGGTAGAGCACCCTTTTGTTTGTTTTTTTTAAATTTAATGGCGAGGGTTCGGCGGCACGACATCCACGCAGAGGTCTTGGTGACTCCGTTTGCCCTGGCACGGGTGGCCAACACTGCTTATGGTTTCTTATTTTAATGCTGATCTCTGCTTTTCTGAGTTACATAGTGTGGCACACATCGGCGTCATTGGAGGCAGGTGAATCAACTGTATAAAGCTTGAATTCGGATGTGAGTCCCTCTTCTTTGAATTCACGTCCCTGCAGAAGAAATTTCAGCACAACGCGGCCAGCAAAGAACAGTTAATTTTACACGAAACAGAAAAAAATTTTAGAGCAAAAACCCTTGCATTCTTCTGCATTAGGATTAATGCGATTCC
>MNCI01021551.1:74614-105150 GCA_015680685.1 Gnetum montanum
GTAGTTACATAGGCAAAATATCTCACCTAACTTCTCTCCCAAGTGACTTGCCCAACAAGTTAGGGAGTATTTAACTTAGGAAGTTAGGAAGTTAGGGAATAGATAAATATTGTTTATGAAAAATAATTCCAACAATCTCACATAATTGTTCACAAGTATATCAATAATCTTTGCTTTGTTCTAGGATTTGGAGGATGCTTATGGAGCTCTTAATGTTTTAATAACAAGATGATAATACAACATTTACCTTGGAATAAATGTTGTGGGTGCCTTATTCTTAAATATTTTGTGGATATGTAAAAATGACCGAAAAGATCAAATTTGAAACTTTAAGCCTGAATGCAAGGACGCTAGACCTAGAACAGTTATCAAACATTTCAGAAATATCCCGCTCTTGTCCAGGATCGTTAGCAACCACCACCGTGGGAGAAGGCTCAGTAGCTGCACCCGGCACCATTGCTATGTTTGGTTACTGGGAGAAAGATCTGGAAACGGATGTAATTCACTGGACGGATAGCCCTGGATCATAGGGTTTTGGTTGCCTAAACTATTTTATTTTGCCCCAAATTCACTAGGACTTCCTGCGTTTTCACGTTTTTGTAAATTGTTCTTCAAAATTCCTGCCATTGATTTCAGGGTTTAGAGCAATCGCATCGTAGATCTGCTGCTGCGGTAGAGCACCCTTTTGTTTGTTTTTTAAAATTTAATGGCGAGGGTTCGGCGGCACGGCATCCGCGCGGAGGTCTTGGTGACTCCGTTTGCCCTGGCACGGGTGGCCAACGCTGCTTATGGTTTGCTATTTTAATGCTGATGTCTACTTTTCTGAGTTACGCGGCGCGGCACACATCGGCGTCATTGGAGGCAGGCGAATCAACTGTATAAAGCTTGAATTCGGATGTGAGTCCCTCTTCTTTGAATTCGTGTCCCTGCAGAAGAAATTTCGGCACAACGCGGCCAGCAGAGATGCCGCTGATTTGGGTAAAAAGAACAGTTAATTTTACACGAAACAGAAAAACATTTCAGAGCAAAAACCCTTGCATTCTTCTGCGTTAGGATTAACGCGATTCCTGCGATTTCTGTAACGAAAAACTAGCATTCTTTTGGACTATTTTTCTTTCCTCCATCTTTCTTCCATTGCGTACAAGGGCTGGAACTGTGTTTGCATTTTTTCCTTGCCGTAAAAAACATTATTCAAACCTTAGTATATTAACTTTGATATTTTCCTTGATACATCCGTAAACGGGGATCGGCTCTTTTAGCTTTTCACTTGTTTTTCATCCTTCATTTTCCAAAGGAGCATGATGAATTTTCCTTATCATTTGAAAAACTCTATCTTCCTTTAACAATTCTTCTTGAACATCAAAGTATTAAAATATCAATAAAGCATAACCAACATGTATATTTCTCTTGATTATCCTTTGTGACATATTCATATTTTATCATCTTTGCTGCTCCATGAAATGGCTAAATGTGTCAACAGACACCATCTTGAACTTCCACAATAACATTGTTGAGAGAGTGAGTTTTGCAAAGTTTGGGCAGTTTTGGTAGAGATGGAGACATTTCTTAATCATCTTCATCTTCATGATCACTATTGGTTTCCAATTTTTTATCATTTGGAACTAAATTTGGGCTAGATAGTTTTTGAACAAGGATGACTTCATCATCAAGTTGAGGATTGGTAAGATCATAATAATCTATTTTGACATTTGTGGTTGCCTCCATTATATTTGTTCTTTTGTTAAACACTCTCTATGCCCTACTAACTAAAGAATATCCTAAGAAAATTCCTTCATTAATTTTTGCATCAAACTTCCTCAAATTATATTTATCATTCAAAATATAGCATTTAGAACCAAAAACATAAAAGTAAGATACTAAAGGTTTTTTGCTAGTCCATAATTCATAAGGATTTTTAGAAGTAAACCTTCTTACCAAAACTTTGTTGGATATGTAACATGTGGTGTTGATGGATTTAGGCCAAAAATGATGAGGAAGGTTTGATCATTTAATATTATCATTCCCATTTGGTTCAATATCCTATTTTTTTGTTTAGCTACACCATTTTGTTAAGGAGTTCTTGCAGTACAAATTTGAAGTAGAATGCCATTCAGTTGGTAAAACTATTCAAATTTTTCATTTTTGAACTCACCTCCATTGTCACTTCTAATAAATTTAATGTCATATTCTTTTTCTTCTTGGATCTAATTGCTAATTCTCAAAAAATGATCAAACACCTCATCTTTGTGATACAAAAAAGCAATCCAAGTAAAGTGAGAATAATCATCAACAATGGTTAAAAAATATCTTTTCTTTTCTAGGCTGAGAGTTTGAATTGAACCAACCACATCCATATGAAGTAGATCTAAGGGATAAGTAGCAGAAATACAAATTTTCTTACCAAATCTTATCCTCATTTGTTTTTCTTTTTGATAGCCTTCACTTGTATTTAAGTTGAAATATTTAAGCTTAGGGAGATCAAAAACCATTTCTTTAGATACCAAGTTCTGGAGAATTTTTTAGTTATGTGGTCTAGTTTCCTATGCCAAAGATATGCATCATCTATACAGCTTACCAAACATTTAGATTCAAGGTTAGAAGAATTTTTAAAAGTAGTCGTATACATATTTCCTTTCCTTAATCCTTCTAACACAATATTTCTAGTAGATAAATCTTGTATTCTACAATTATCTTTTGAAAAGATAACATTAAAATTGGAGGCACAAAGTTGACTCACACTAGGAAGATTATTTTTTAACCCATCAACAAAAAATACTTTGTTCATAGTGGGTAACTCCTTACCTTTCCATGCTATGGTACCAATACCTATTATGTGCTCTTCCATGTCATCTCCAAATGTGATTGTACCACTATTTTGTTTAGTGAAGTGGTTGAAGTAGGATTTGTCACCTGTCATGTGCCTTGAACATCCATTTTTAATATACCATGTGCTAGCATTGTCATTGGAGATGGTAATTTGTGCCATCAAATTCTTTTTAATCTTTCCTTCTTTCTTTCTACAACCTTACATGGTTTTCTTTGTAGGCTAGTTTTGCAAAGACCAAGAGTGGTGATGCATTCTAAGATAACAATAAGTTTGAACATGATCATATTTACCAAAAAAGAAGAATTTCAAATAATTTGATCTAGAAGATTTACTAAACCTAGATGAATGTTATTTTCCAAAGAGCTCTTGTTCATCTACTCAAATAATCTTGTTAATTTTTGAATCTCAGTCCTAAGGTTTGAGTTTCTCCTTTTGAGGTAAGGGCATTCATCATTAAAAATTTTGATTTTTATTTCCTTGGAATGTAAGGAATCTTTTATTTCAATGCAAAAATTTTGAAAAGAAATAATGCTATGGCAAAAATTTTCATACCTATCTTCAAAAGAAGCATTATTTTGATAATCACAACAATTTTTAATTCTACAAGCATAGTCTTCTATCTTTCTAAATGTAAGCATGGAAATAATACACTTACCTTGATAAAAAATGTGACAAATGAATTGAATGAACCTATTGATATTTTCCTTTAGGCTCCTTTTGATGCTAAGCATCCCCTCCATGTTCCTTGATGAAGATAGCAAGAGTAGTAGGCTTTGATACCACTTATGGATCATAGAACTTAGAGGGGGGATGGGTGGAGGGGGCAAGGGGAGAGAGAGATGAATAAATTCCTCAAATTAAAATTCAATAAAGAAATCACAAAAACTAAATTTAACATGGTTTCCCAACTTGGGTAGTCCACACTTGAAGGGTAGATCATAAGCACACCTCTAGACTTCGTTACTCTCAAAATGTGCTTGAAGGATTCACTACTTGTATAGTTGTCAAGCCCTACTCTAGAGTGTTGTATCATAGCAACAATCACTCAACCCTGGAAGATCCCATTAGGCTTGGAAATGTGGTTTCAAGGCTTTTACAACCTTTTCAATCTTAATCTCTACATTCGAGTGTTGTACTACAACACTAACAACTTAATCCCATTGGATCTCAACAAGCTTAAGGAACTTAATCCCATAGGGCAATAATAACAAGAATTACAAGGAATAATTGCAACTCAAGTTATTGATCCTTGTATAGTTAGGTACATCACACTTTACAATGCCAAAATGATAAGACAATGAAGAGAAATATAGAATTTAATGATTACAAATGATTATATAATGAATACAAGGCTTGCACTTTTTCCGATGCACATTAAGTCTTCTTATAGTTACTGTGTTGCTAAATCCTTCTCAAAACTCATGCAACAACTGGCTAATGATCACTAATGATCATGGGTGATGTCTTTCTTGAACTTGGGATATCTCTATGGATTTGCCTTTAATTCTGGAAAGATGTCTTTGTTTCATGAAAGACATCTTTCTGAAGTCTCTACTTTGGAAGACATATTTATCTTGTGAAAGACATCTTTCTAGACTTGACCAAAAATCTGTAAAGACATCCTTGTCTCATGTAATATGTCTTCATCTAAAAAAGATGTTTTGCTATTTCTGAAGATGTCTTTATCTGAGTTCACTCAAAATCTACAAAGATGTCTACTATTTTCTAGAGACATCTTTCTTCGCTTTCCCTTACATGATGAATGTAACATTTCTTGTTCACAATCTTGATCCTTCAATTTCTTGTCCTGAAAGCACAACAACTACATGCATATACAAACAAACTTGTTTTTCATTTTTCTTAATGTTTTAACATACCAAAAACAAAAGGTCTATAGAAGCAAAGATCTGTAATACCTCTAAATAAGAAACATTGAAATTGAAATCCTTATTGGAATCTCTAGAATATGTATTTCTAAATAATGAAAAGCTGGTAATTGTTAATGTCAAGCTCACTAAAGAATAAAAGAGAAAGTTACTCAAGGTAGTTAATAGATGGCCAACAATATTTTCTTGGTCACATGATGAATTAATAGGAATAGATTCATGCATATGCTAGCATCAAATCAATATAGACTCCACCATCGAACCTAAGAGCTAGTGATAAAAGAGATTGAATCCAAAGTTGAAATAAGTTGTTAACAATAAAGTTGAAAAACTTCTCAAGGTGAGATTCATCTATCTGGTTGTAGATTGTGATTAGGTAAGCCCACTTATTACTATACCAAAGAAAGGTAGATAGAAGTGAGTCTATATAGAATTTAGGCTATTCAATATGGCTACATTCAAGGATCATTTTCTAGTAACATTTGTAGACAAAGTGTTGGACATAATTGGAGGGTACAACTATTACAGTTTTCTGGATGGGTACAATGGATATAATCGAATACAAATTACTTTAAAGGACTAGCCCAAGAAAAACTTTCATAAGTTCTTGAAGGACTTTCACATATAATAATATGCTTTTTGGCCTATGCAATGCTCTTATAACCTTGTAGCACCTTTTCATGAGTATTTTCTAGTAGCAAATTAATAGTGGTGTGGAAGTCTTCATGGATCACTTCACCACCTATTGTGCTAATTTTGAACAAGTATTAAATTATCTTAAGTAGGTACTAAAATGATTTTTGAAGATGAATTTGTAGCTCAACTATTAGAAGAGCCATTTGATGGTCTAAGAGGGAATTCTCTTATGGCATAGAATTTCATAGAAAGAAATTGAGATGAATCCTAAAAAAGTAAGGGATATCCAAGAAATCACTAAACAACCTCAAAGTGTTACAAATGTAAGGTCATAGAATAGAATAGAAAACCAGAAAGAAAAACACACTAGAGATATAGAAACACACTCTTTTATTGCACACTGGAAATTATTTAAAAGAAAGATAGGGAATTCTTTTCTAGAATGCTTCAAAGGAGCTATGAGCTTCACTTTGGTTTTCTCTAAAGATGTCTCATATATGTGCAAGCATACCTATTTATAGGTATAGACTCGACATGGGAGAGACTCAAGTCCCATGGATAGACATGAACCATGCTAGGGTGGCTAGGGTTCTTGACACGACTACAAACATATCCAAATAGCATCGGAATACACACATATATGATTAGCATCAGAATACACAACCACACCATTAGAAACAGACAGGTGTTGGATACTATTCTAAATCAGTCTGATCAGCATCTACATGAGGGGTAGGAGATGCTAGAGTAATGTCCATATCCAGAATAGGATCATCATGAAGGAGATATTCATGTATGTGGACCCTGCCTTAACCTCTGAGTTGGAGATATTCAGGATTTGCTTAATACAATTCCAATGTTAGTGGAAATCATTGATAATGGTGACAATGTTGGATGATATCTTCATCTGTGGCAGTGTAGATATTTTGAAACCAAACATAGGCCTAAGGGTTTTGATAATCCAACCGATGAGTGAAAGTGGACGTCACAAAGTAGGCTGCTGCATCAGTTTCTTTATGTAAAAGATGCCATGCTAAAGATTGAACCCTAGTAAAATAGTGCAAGCCACCATGTTCTTCAAGCTGAATTGAATGGATAACATTTTGAGGAAATCTATATGGAAAGTACTTAGGTGTACATCCAAATCTCTGCCACCATGGTAAAAATGAACTAGTAATCCTGCAACTAGAATCAAAATTAATATGAGAAACACAGAATGGATTTGGATGATATAAGGGCCAATTATGGATGGATTCTAGAAAACATATATCAAAATCCAGGTTATGGAAATTGATCATAGTTTTGAGGGCTATCTTTTTCCAGGTATTGTTAGGTTGAGACACTCCATAAGAAGCTCTTGTTATGCTGGTCCAAACTTGAAGAATTTTTTTTATCTCACAAAATTGATTCCATTGATATAGATGATCCAATCTATACTATTCTGCTTCAATAGTCTGCAAATACTAATTAGTAATATTACATCCTCATAATTGTCTAGTAAATCTTCTTTGCCATCCTTCTTGTATAAGTAAATCTGTACAAACACTCAAAACACAAATTAATTATAAATGAAATTCTTTCGTCAAATAATTTTCCAGATCATTCTTCTTACCATCTATAAATTGACTTTCAAAATTAAAATTTGCTAGAAATAAACTCCACCGAATTAGTCTGGTGTGTGCCACTTTATTAATATTTTTGACCTGTAAGTATTTATCAAAGTGTTTTAGGTCACTTCTAATAATAAAGTGTTTTTCTTGTAGAAATAATTAAAATTTTTCAATGCCTTTAATTATAGCTAATGACTCTTTGTGTGTGCTATGGTAATTTTTTTTTGCTGGATTGAATTTTCCACTCGCATAGAAACATACGTAAGTTATTCCATCTAAGTTCTCTTTTAATACACAACCCCAAAATTCATCTGAAGCATCAGTCTCCAGAATTAACTTTCCTGTTGTTGGTAATTTAAGTTGTGGTAACTATTCGCATTGTTCTTTTATTCTTTTAACTGCCAGCGTATGTTGCTATGTCCATTCTCCTACCTCTTTGGTTAGCATTTGATTCAACAATTTTCTGTCTTGTGCTAATCTGGCATAAAATTCTGAAACATAGTTAATGCATCCCAGAAACCTTTGTAATTGTTTCTTATCCTTAATCATATCAGGAAATTTCTATATTTGAATCAAAATATGGTCTTGTAAGTGTATCTGACCATGTGTAATCTTCATTCCTAATAATTTGATTATTTCTACTCAATTTCAATCTTTTTCTCTAATGGAGATAGCACTAATCCATTATCATATATTAATTCATACAATTTTTCTAAATGCTTTAAATACTGTTGAGCATTTTTTGATAATATTAGTATATCATCAATATATACTAAGATAAAATTATATGGTTTAAAGATTTTATCCATGCACTGTTGAAATATTGAAGGTGATGTCTTAATGCCAAATGATAATACGTTCCATTGATATAATCCTCCAGGTACAGTAAATGTAGTTTTCCATTTATCTTCTAAATATATTTGAATTTTCCAAAAACTTGATTTTAAATAGATGTGAGTATTCTTTAATCTTTGGAAAAGATAATCTTTTAACAGAATAAGGTGTTGGATTTGTTTAATAATCTCATTTAAAGGTTTATAATTCACTACCAATCTTTTTTTTACCTCTGGTCAATTCTGCCCTTTTGTTTACATAAAAGGGCACACAAGCAAACATACTTGTACTAGTTATGATGAATCCTTTTTCCAATAATTGTTTTATTTCTTCCTCACATTTACTTCTTAATTCTGGTTCATACCAATGTGATGAGCTTTAGCCTTAATAGTGATATTTTCTAACAGATGAATATGACACTAGTGTTCTTTTCTATGTCGAAAAGCTGTTGGGTGTTCACTGGCAATTGTTAATATCTTTTTTATAATTTGGCTAAATTCTTCATTCTTTTGTTGTATTTGGTGTATTACCCAAGTTGATGATTTTATGGGTTTGACCTCATAATCTCTAAATCTGGCAACAAGATAAAAATTTCTATTATAAACATATTTATTTAAAATTATCTTATCAGATGTCACCTGATAAGGTTCTAATAACCTAAGGTTATCTACACCTATCAACATATCATAATCTAACCAATCTTTCTGATGAATAGTAAAATATATTATATTACCTAATGGATTTTTAATGGGTAGAGAGGTTTTCTTAGTAATACGTTTATCTACTTTATCAAATCTTACTAAGAAAGGTTTTGTATCTCTCTACTTGTAGGATGGAACTATACTCTTTCTAGCAATAGATACTTTTGCACCTGAATCTATTAGAGTATCTATTGGATATGGTTTAAATCCTTGTAATTTAACCCAAAAGGTACAAATGGTATCAAAGCCATATGAGTGATAGGAGACATATGAAGTTCAAAGTACATGAATTGTTATTTGAGTTAATGTCTTAGGTGAGATGTCCCATCTATAAAAAATATGTCTCAAGTAAGACATTTTTCAAAGTTAGGATACGTCTCAAATAAGATGTGTCAATTGCTAACCAGACATTTTGAAAAAGACATCTTGCTAGAAGTGGATACGTCTTAGCCTCCGAAAGAGATGTCTAATAAAAATAGTAGACATCTTACCTGATAGTTGGATTGACATAAAGACATCTATCCAAGATTAAAGATGACATGTACGGATAGGAAAACTTCCAAAAAATACCTATCCCAATTTGAGAAATAGCTAGAACATGATGAAAAGGGATGAAAATATTTGGTGAGAAGATGAGAAGACTTGGGAAATATCTAAAACACCTTATGTTTAGTTGAGAAAATATTTATAGATTTCTTATCTTCTAGTTTGAAATAAATATTAATGTATTCATCATTATTAAAGATGATGAGTAAGATAAGAGAGCTCTTGAAAGTAGAGAGCTAAGTAAGACAATAGATCTATTGAGAATGAAGAACTCAGCAAGAAAGAGTGGATGAGCACATTGAATGAGTGCAATTGGTGATTATAGCTCGAAGATCAACTTGTTATGTGTTAGTGTGTCTATTCGATTCCCTTATGTCTTTCTTGTGAGTTAAGATCTTAGTTCGAAATTATGGAAGAGATTATCTATTAGTTTTTTCTTACATCAAGAATAACCATTATGTTGTTGTAGGGCCTTACTGTCTATAATATTATTTGAGTGTGAAAGTTTTTGATCATCTATAAATTTTGAGAGCCCTATTATAATCTTCTAATAAATGAATTAAAGATAGCTAGTTTGCTTAGTTTTTGGCAAAAAATTTTTATTCATGTTGCATTTGAATTCAATACATAAAATTGATTTATGTGTAGAGTAAATATAATCCAAAGATATTGGTATTAGAGCCTAGATTTTTTTATTGTTGCATGGATTTTGGTTGAGAATTTTGTCAATTTTAGATGGCAACCCAAGAAGATATAGGTGCAAGCTCTAAATCAAGACATGAAAAACATGAAGTCTACTTTGTAGGTTTTGGTTGCTCAGTTAGAAGAAATAAGTATAAAGGTAGAAAAAAATGCTAGTCTTGGCCATATTTCAACACATGGAAGTGAAGAGCATGCACATTCAGATGAAGAGGTTTCACAACTAGGTGGAGATAAAGAAGATAAAGAGGAAGGATAATCTAGCTATGGATTTGTAGGAAACCATTAGCCAAGGATTCCAATGGGAGAAAATCCTATTTCTTAGATGACATATACAAGAGATAAGAAATATGTTAAGGAAAATAAAAAGAATAAGAAGACACTTCCTTTTTACTACCTCATCATAAAAACTCTATAAAAGGGAAGGGATACCATTCTATACCAATAAAATGGTTTGTAGAGCTCCTGCTACATTATGATAGGAGATGTTGAGGGATAAAGTACCTACTAGGCTTTAAGAAAAAGAGCTGCCACCACCACCAACATTTATAGCATCAAAGATAACATTGAAAATGCTAGTGACTATTGAATACCTAAGGTAACTTAGAGAACAATAGTTGCAATAACAAGCCTTTAGAGATGGTGATGAATCCTCTATGTACTAACCAACCATGGGTTACTTGAATGAGGTTAGAAGGATCATTAGTTGGCCAAGAGATAAAATGGCACCACTGTTCTTCTCATTAATAGATCAAGCTCTTGTTTGGTCCAATCCCAATGCCAAAGAAGTCATTGTATCTATCCCGAGACAAGTATTTTCCAAAATTCTTGTAAATGTAGTAGTCTTCTTTGTGATGTTGGATGAAGTAGAAGGAGGAACAATCCTATTCATGTGGCACAAGTACTAGGGGACTACTACAAAGATGGTGGTAGATAGAATTGGAGAAGCATTGAGTGCTCCTGCAACACTTGTTCCTAATGTTCCTACCATGACAGATGTGCAAATGTCTACAAGAGCTAGAAGTATAGGAATGATTATAGCCCAACATGAGGAAGTACTGGAGTGACAAGTTGGCATTAGAAAACCAATTTTGGAGATCTTCAATATTTTGTAAAGTAATTCAACAACCCAGTCACAACTACTTAAGATAAAGGGCAAGTTGCTTATTGCAAATGTGCAACTCAAGGAGATTACCATTAGCTATTAATAATTGACCATTAAGGTTGTAGAGCTAAGAGCCTATTTCTCAAATCCTACCATTCTCAAGATAGAACTTACAAGTGATGAAGCTTTTCAATTGCTTCAAAAAAGAGTTTAAGAGATTGAGTATGCAAAAGAAATGATGATCTTTGATGCATTATTGTTGGAAGCAATGATGAATTCTTCCAACCATGATCTTTAAATAGTTCACAAAAAAAATCTTGTGCCAACCGAAGAGAATCATCACCTATTGAATGCTAGGAGAAAAAATAACTAGATGATTGAATGCATCTAGTAACAAGAGGAGTAACTTACCAAGGTCAACATAGACATAAGGAGGTTAACTATAGAAAATAGAAATCTCTTGATGGAGGTGATTCATGCTTTTCACTAGAAGACTACAATTAAGATTACCACCTAAAAGAATAAGGCCTTTAAATATGAAAAGTTAAAAACTACTATAGGGATTGGATCAAAATGCTCAAAGAAATAAATAAGAAAGAAATTAATTTGGTGAAGGTAAAAGTGAAAAAAGCCCTCCAAAAGCTCTAGTAAAGATATGATATATAGCAAATCATCTTTTAATGATATCAATTCCTACAATCAGGCCAAAATCTACTTGTAAATCTAGAAGATGATGAAATACATGAAACTAGACAACCTCTAGTATGCAAACTTAACAATGCTAATAGCAAGGATGTCATAATCTAGAAATTTGCATAAATTTAATTATTAATTCTTTAATGCTATCAAATGAATTTCAATAGTGATGAGTGGTGAGATATCCCTACGCTCAACCATATGAATATGAATGTACATGAACAATCTAGTCAAATTCCAAGGACTATGTGCTTATGTGCCTTCATAGAACCTAGACGAGTTAGTGAATCATTGTATTCATAAGCTTACTTGTATAGCGTGATTTTATGATTAAGTAAACTTGAGGTATATGATTTTTATATATTTTCTTCTGTTTTATGTCCTGGTGTTATAAAGGGAGAAGTGAACTAATTAAGTAACTAATTTAATTTAACTAATCGACTATGCTCTAACTAGTCCTAACACGCATCCATTCCCACTTGCTGTACACATCCTGAACTAGTGCAACACTACTAGGATTACCAAATGCTAATCATTACTAGGTTACCAAGTGTTCCACACATGATCGAAGTGGTTGTATTGAGTGTGCTTACTTGGGAGAGTTAACAAGGTAAGAGAGAGAACATTAATTAACTAAGGAAAGCATTAAATAACTGTAAATAAGATTAAATAAGATATTCTAAATGCTACAAGGTTTATCACAAAGTTCATCTTTATTTCTAGCCACAAGGTGTGCTTAGGTACACAATGCTCGAATAAAGATTTGTTCACTTTATTACTCCTACTATGGGCACTCAAAAATAATTCTAACTCTGAGGAAGGAAACTTGCAAGAGCTTGGGCAAGGGACTAAGACTAACTATGCAAACCAAGTGCACCCACCTCTTATTTATAGGCGATGATTTGGGTTTCGACATTAGATGCTCGATATTGCTTATTGAGCTCCAATATTGCAAATGTGATATCGTGGCCACGATATCATAGTTCATCATACACCCACAACTAAATGAAAATTTGTCCTTGAGTCTTTTACAAAATATTGAAAAGATATGGGATTATTGGCTGAATGACAACTGACCGTGACATGGGTGATAGACTCAAAGTGCCCAGTGAATGGATCAACAAGCATATTATAGCATTGGTGTTCATAACCATTATGGTGAACACTATACATAGATGACATTCAGACTCTCATCTGACATCTTGAAGAGAAAGAGAGAGAGAAAAGGGAATGAGGTGTGTTGCTGCTGATGTCAGAAATGTGCACTCCATTGTTTATCCATAGCCATGTGATGAAGCGTGTTCCTTGCATAACTACTTCCACTCTAGTCCATCCTGAGTGCTCCCTCCTATCCCAATCCTTTGTTCATATGATTACCATTTGCACACACAACATAGTCATGAATTAGCAAGGATAGATAAGATACAATGTAGTTGATACCTTGCCTTGATATGAAGTACCTTGACTGGGTTGTGGGTATGGCAGATAATGGGTTAGAGGTTTTTTAATTGATAACTACCCAAGGTGTAGGGGTGAGATAGGTAATAGAATGGAAATTTTTTTGATAGGGCCCCCACAACTAACAACGAACCTTAGGTAGTAATAGGATGGAAAAACTAAAGGAACAAGAAAGATAAGAGAAATAACAACGGTGAAGCCAATAAAATAGATGTCATGGATGGGGATGAAATGAGAAATGGTTGATTACAAAGAATGTTTAAGGGAAAGAACTTAATAGTTGTACCATAAAGGAATGTTAGTGGGTCCTCCCCAAAGTAGGCTCATGCTTTTAATGCCCTAACAGACCCACAAACCAAAGAGTCCATAGGCTCTAGGAATGATGTATGGAATAATGGTTAAAAACTTATCAACAAGAAGTTACCAAAGATGAACAATGCCATAACCAAGATATAGACTAATCATAAAACCAGCAATGAGGTGGAATATGGGAAGAAATATGGAAGGAGAGGAGAAAATGGAATGGAATCCTAAGAGAAAAGTTGTGTAAAGTCCCTTGTGTATTATATGGTTATGATGATTGAATAGAATTCATTCCAAATTCAGATTCAAAAAAACCACATTCAGTGACCTCGCATCAACACATTTGACCAACTCGTCCTCTTGAAGCAACAAGAATGCATTCATAGAGTCACCACCATTCCAAGGGGAGAAAGATAGAGAAGCAGAAAGTGAGAAAGGGCCTTAGTTAGAGGGAACCTTTAGGCATGGATAACATGTCTCTCCAGTGCAATAACCAGTTCTTGTAGCCCATATTTCATTATTATGTCTAATGGGTGTGCTTTGAATTCTCACCAGTTTTTTCTTTGATGTGAGAACCACATCATGTAAAGACTTATTTAATTCATTCAACTTCTTAAGGTTTGTTCAATGGCGAAATGGTGGAAAACCCATGAGAAGCATCCAAGTATCTAAGAGAATAGCCAACACAAGTGCATCAAATCCCCTTCAAGTCACATCCTTTTCAACCATTCAGTCCATCCTTGGTTTGAATAATACCTAGCCACCAATTCATTAATAAGTTCATTTAGAAAAAGAGATAGTATAGTTCCAAAGACAAGGGAGACCAAAAAGTTGAATGGATGAATGGATGACGTGGACTCATTGCCTGTTTTATCAAAAGAACCATATCTTAGTGTCAACATAAAAAGTTAAAGGTAAAAAAAAAAACATTAGCAATCAACACCATTATAGTACAATCCACCATCATGAGCACTTATTGTATGATGAATGAAAGTACATCAAACAAATAAATAGTAAAAAATGTGAATGATGGTGTAAAAAATAAGTAAAATTGAAAATATGTGTAAAAAAATACAAAAAAAGTTGAGGGCTTAGAATGGCTAGCATTGGTGACCATCTCCCCCATGACTAAGTTGGAAGGAGGAGATCTAAAATAACAAGCAGGGTTGTTCACCAATAGAGATAGTATTGGTATTGGATGTTCTAGGCTCATGGAAAGGTTTGGTTTGTTGGATGTTAAACAATAATTTTTTATCTAGGCTATCAAGTTTGTAAATCATCATGCTCCTTGAAGAAAAAGTTGCATGAATAATATAAGGTCCTTTCCACAACATTTGAAATTTAGTGCATTGTGGCATGTGTGTGGGGTTCCAATAAAGAACCTTATCTCCTGGTTGGTATTTGACTTTTCTAATTTTTAGGTCATGATGTCATTTATTAAAGGCCTTGTGCAATTCATTAGATGATAGGGTGACTAATCAGTTCTCATGTAGTAGGTTAAGTTTCATTAACTATTCTTTTTGTGCTAGATTGAGGTCAAGGTTGAGGTCACATGTCGTGGATAGTGTATAGAGCTATGTTTGAATAGGAAGCATTGGAAGTTTACTCTACACTAACTCGTATGGAGAGTAGCTTATAGGGAGTTTCCACGTGGAGTAGTATGCCCAAAGAGAATTGTTCAGTTTGGTGCTCCAATCACACCTATACTTGCTAATAGTTTATGTTAATATTTTGGTAATCTTCCTATTGGTGACTTCAGCTTGACCATTTTCTTGAGGGTGGTATGGTGTAGTTAGCTTGTGTTCCACTCCTAAGTGTTGCATCAACTTCTAAAAATTCGCACCTATAAAGTGTGTACCATTGTCAAAATTAAGTGCACGAGGCACACCAAACCTATTAACAATTTAGTGTTGAACAAATCATTTAGTGGTAGATGATGTATAATTTGTAACAATGGCTACTTCTTCCCACTTTGTGAAATAGTCAATAGCAACTGCAATGTAGGCTTTTCCATTGGACATTGGTGTAATAGGACCCATAAAAATCAATTCCCCATATATCGAAGGGTTTTAAAGGTTGAATCCATTATTGTGGACCCTCCATTCTAGCAATCATTTCCCTGTCACATTGGCAGTGCTCACAAGATTGGACAAAATGATGAGCATGCTAGAACAATGTAGGCCAATAATATCCTGCAAGAAAAATTTTAATGGTTGTTTGTCTCCTAGCATAATGACCCCCACAAGGATCCTAATGAGCATCTTGAAGAACTTGTAATTTATCTACATTGGGAACACACCATCGAACCAAACCATTGGAGCATACCTTATAAATATTTCCATTGATTTCCATGAAATACTTGGCTTGGTGTAGAAACTGTTGTTTCTTTTTAACATCTAACTCTTGTGGTGTTCCTTGTGTAAGGAGAGAGGTACGAATGCTACTATACCAATTTTTCTCCATGGTTAATTGATTATTTACCAAACTTGCAAAGAGGAATTCATCAGGAAAGTAATCAAAAAGTAAATATTCATCCTCTTTATTATCCCATCTTAATCATGATGAATCATTAGAAACAATGTTCTTGTTGCCTTTATGATCTATCATTGTAAGATCAAACTCTTGTAAGATTATGAGTCATCATATGATGCGAGGGCTCACCGTTGGTTTATTCAATAAGAACCAAATTGCACTATCGTTTGTGTGTAAAAATACCTTATAGTCAAATACATAGTGCCTAAACCTATCTAGTGCAAACACCATAGCCATTAATTCCTTTTCTATTGTGATGTAGTTGAGTTGTGCACCAACAATACTTTGACTTGCACAGTAAATGTAATAGGGTCATTTTTGATCATCTAAATATGCAAGTATGGCTCCTAGAGCATAGTTGGATGTGTTAGTCATTATGTGGAATGGTCTAGACTAGTCAGGAGCTTGTAGAATAGGTGTTTCTATAAGCTTCTGCTTCAAGTTTTGGAAAGCTAGTTCACATTCCCTGGTCCAATCAAAGGGTACGTCCTTCTTTGTTAGTTCAACCAATGGTTTTGCAACCTTTGAAAAGTTCTCAATGAATCTTCTATAATAGCTAGTTTGTCCAAGGAATGATCAGATGTATTTTACATTTTGAGGTTGGTGTGTGATTCCTTGTATGAATTTGATCTTTTTGGGGTCTACCTCTATTCCTATTTGTGAAATCTTATGCCCTAATACTATGCCTTCTTGGACCATTAAATGGCTTTTTTGCCAGTTGATCTTTAATTTGGTTTCAACACATCATTTTAGTACTTACTCTAATCAGTCCAATGCTTGATCAAATTTTGCTCTGTAGGTGGAGAAATTGTTCATGAAGACCTCTATACCATTCCCTATTTGTTGCTGAAAGATACTTAGAACCAAATGTTGAAACATTGCAGAGACATTACACAAGCCAAATGACATCTTTCTATATGGGAATGTCCCCCAAGGACTTGTAAACATAGTCTTAGCTTGGTCTTTTGGTGCTATTTGAATTTGGTTGTATCCACTGTACCTATCCAAAAAACTATAGTAGTGATGCCCTACAATGGTGTCTAAGACTTTGTCGATGAATGACAATGGAAAGTGGTCTTTGAATGTTGCCATGTTCAAGAGCCTAAAGTCTATACACACCATCCATTTACCTCCCTTTTTGGGCACAATAACTAATGGACTAACCCATTCGCTATCAGCAATGAGGTAGATGAACCTAACTTTTAGAAGTTGTTCAATTTCTTCTTTAACCACTTACTTCAGCTTTGGGTTCAATCACGTTTGTGGTTGTCGTTGAGGCTTCATGGAAGGGTCAATGTAAATCCTATGTTGGCATATCCTAGGGTCTATTATAGTTAATTTAGGATATGACCAAGCAAAGGCTTTCGACCATTTGTTCACCATTTTTAGAAATCTCTCTTTTTTTTGAGTGAGCTTAGCATTAATAATTACCAATTTTCCAATTTTGAGAAATGTATACTCCCTATCGATGGGCAATAGTTTTAACTCAAGGGGCTCTTGCTTAAATTTTTTAGGGATTTTCAACTTTCCCTAGTTGATATTTTCAATGTCAAAACTTGGAAGTTGGCGATGAACTTGCTCTAATGTATCTATGATATCAATGTAAGTGCAAGTCAAAACCTTAGTTGGTTCCATGCATATAGATGATTTGTTATCTTGGTTAGCTGTAACCCACTGGGTTCCTTCCTATCTTATGGCTACTGCATACAGGAATCTTTGTATGTTAGTTACTTGTGCACACTAGTTTCATGTAGATAATGTTAAACGTTGTACAAACTAGGACTTCTACATGCAATTACACCATGTTTAACTATATGCGATGCATGGAACTATCTTCTTCTCAATCTTTCCAAATGTATTTTCCTTTAATATCTCTAGAGAAAGATCATGTATTCCTAGGCATGCGTCAATTGTGCTTACCCATGCTCTTTCCATTATAATTGAGAAGTTCCCATTTTCATTGTTAACTTAAATCACTAGGAAGTCAACTAGATACGACCACCCACAAATAGTGGTGACGATGTCCTCCACTAGTCCTAATGAGATAGTGATGGACTGGTTGGCTAGCTCTAAACATATGTTACTCTTTTTTAGTGGAGGCAGGTTCCAGGATTTATACATCTCTTGAGAGATTAATTTGATACCAAAACTTGAATCCAAAATAGCTTTGCATGGTTCATTCCCAGTGATTTGTAGATATATAAGAGGGCTTCTAGGATTAGAAAATTTCCTAGGAAGGTGGCTAGCTTTAATCCAATCGGTGACGACATGAGTCAACATGATTGTATGTGTTGCATGTGGCCTTTGGTTTGAAGGGAGTTCTGAAGTTTCAAATGATGGTGAGTTATTTGGAGAGTTAGCCACTTGTGACTACAATAACTGGGTCGGACTATCAATTCTAAAGAAAGGTCTCTTCTTTACATGGTTGTTCGAACCAAAAATAGGGTGAGGATTAACAACTCTTGTAGTGTTATGTTGTTGCGGTTGGGCAGGGAGCTCACCCTGCATGGCTAGAGCCAGTGGTAATGGACTTAAGGGTGGAAGAGATGAAGCTAGATGAGAAGGATAGTAAATTTGTGGAACATCACCCCTAGGATAAGGAGTTCTAAAATACTCATGGGCTTGGTAGTGAGGCTAGGAAATGACATGACTAGTAGAGTCATGTGGAGAGATTAGCTACTACACATAGTATCCATATGGGTCAGGTTGACAGTAAGGGTACTGTTGATGTGGTGGTGGCATTTCCCATGATTGTGGGTGCTTCCACTATTGGTACTACTCATTTGGTTGTGGTGGAATTCCACTTGGATAATATGTCAAGGGTTGGTGGAATTATCTTGGGTTACCTTGGGAATAAGATAACCTTCAGGGTGTTTGCCTTCTATTTAATTATCTTGCAGATGTGAGATTACAGGACAACATCCCTTAGGATGGTCATATTGGCATATCTCACATCCACCATCATTTTTTGTATCTGAATCCACAACCTTTTTAATGATGCAAACTTTTCCCTTACCTTTGTTATGTGCATATTCAGTTTCTTTCTTTTTCCTCCTTTCTCGATCACTACCTGGTTCCCTAGACTCCTCTACTATTTTGAGAATGGTTTAAAATATATTATCTAGGGAGTCCCACATTTGGTCCACCTTTGCTGATACTTCTAATGTAATTTTTTGAATGGGTAAAGTTTTCCTGCTCACCATCTCTTCAAGTGGTGACTCTCCTTCATCCTCACAAAATCTAACTCCCTTCTTTCAGAGGGAAGGATCTCTATTATATTCTTCCGCACTCTTTCTTTTCCTTAACTCACCTTCCTCTTTAGCAACTTTCTCGAACAATCTTTATACTTGATGGACCCTAAGCTCAGATAGCCTTCCTTGGGCATAAGTCCCAAGGGTTTTTCATGTTTCGTGCCTAAGCCCATCTATGAGATGGCATAGTTGTTCCCTTTGTGAGTAATCATGGCCTAAGCAACGATGTAACAATGCATAATATCGGTCCATGGTAGCATCCAAGGGTTCATATCCTCCTTGTTTCCATCCTTGGATTTTCTTTTGTAGGTTGGACACTCAAGAGTATGTTTGATACTTATCATTGAATAGTTCTAATATGGTACTCCATCAATAAATGAACTCTAGTTCTAAGGACTGGTACCAACTTTCCACTTCCTTGATTAGTGTCTATGGAAATAACTTGAGTTTCTACCACTCATTTTCTATGTTTTGCAAGGCACATGCATCATGAAATGCTTGCAAATGATTTTGAGGATTAGCATTGTATCCCCCTTCAAATTGTCGGATACTGTTCATGTCTAATCTTTTGATCCTGTTGTCTTTTTAGTGCCTTGTTGGGATTCTAATAGCCTTAGTTATATCTAGCATACTTCAAGTGGCAACTAGGAGTTCATTGTGATGGTATTCTCTACAATGTCTATGATGCCTTTGTTATTCCCTACTCTCCATCCTTTCATGATGTGTTTCTCTAGAATGCCCTTGTCCCCTTTCTTGACCATTTTGTCTATTATTCCTATTTCACCTACCATTATCCTTAGGGTCTTTCCCTCTGCGACTGTGTTCTAATCTTGAAGGGGATGGGGAAGGAGATGATGGAGGTGAAGAGGAAGGAGGACCATCACCATGATGGTGCCTACTTCCTTCTCTTCGGTGGTCATGGCCTCAATCGCGGTTATAATCAAAATGTCCATCTTTGTCATGTGTTTGTGTTTCTTTCTCGCATCCTTTGTGTCCATTGGTACCAAAATCTAGGTTATGAATAGTTGAGTAAATATATTGATACACAACCCCTTGACCAAAGTCAATGGGAGGAACATCATTTTGTGGAAGAACTCCTATGGTAGGTTCACCACCCTCATTTTCACCTATGACATATTAGACATCCAATGACCACTTCCCCTTCATAGATCTATGAGGTCTCTCTTGTTATAAGTCCCTTTGACGTTGTTCCTCCGTGGGTTGATACTCTCTCAGGTCATGTTCATGCACAATGTACTCTACCTGTAAGTGTTGCATACCAATTCATGTGAGAGCATGAAGAAGCATGCTTGGGAGTAAACAATTGGGAGGTAACACTATGTTACCTTCAAAATCACGCCAATATAGTTGTTCATCCTAGTGAAGGATAAAGGTAAAGTTTGGTATATACTCATTGGGATGAACATATACCACATGAAACTATTGGGGCACTTGCAGGTCATCATGTGTACTATGTCTCCAATGTTTCGTTATGTCAGACCTAGGTGGTGAAACAGTCTTGTAAGAAGAAGGAGACATGATTAATTCTTTAGTGTGTGACACTTTTCTCTTCTCTTTTCTAATAATTTTAAAATAGCCAACCCTAAGGGTTCATTCCAATAATGGGGAGATTTCTTAAGTTCTATTTAGCGCACAAAAAACAAAGTTCCTGAGAATGGTGCCAATGATGAGCGGTGAGGTATCCCTACACTCAACCATACGAATACAAGTGTACATGCACGATCCGGTCAAATTCCGAGGACAAAGTGCTTATGCACCTTTACAGAACCTAGACGAGTTAGTCAATCATTGTCTTTCCAAGCTTACTTGTATAGCATGATTGTATGGTTAAGTAAACTTGAGGCATATGATTTTTATTTATTTTCTTATGTTTTATGCCCTGGTGCTACAAAGGGAGAAGTGAACTAATTAAGTAACTAATTTAATTTAACTAATCGACTATGCAATAACTAGTCCTAACACTAGCATCCCTTCCCACTTTCCATACACATATTGAACTAGTGCAACACTACTGGGATTACCAAATCTAATCATTACCTAGTTACCAAGTGTTCCACGCATGCTCTAAGTGGTCGTACTTAGTGTGCTTACTTGGGAGAGTTAACAAGGTGAGAGAGAGAGAACATTAATTGACTATGAAAAGCATTAAATAACTGTAAATAACATTAAATAAGCTATTCTAAATGCTATAAGGTTTATCACAAAGGTGTGCACAGATACACAATGCTCGAATAAAGATCCGTTCACTTTATAACTCCTACTGTGGGTAGTCAGAAATAATTCTAACTCTGAGAAAGGAAAACTGCAAGAGTTCCGGTAAGGGACTAAGACTAACTATGCAAACTAAGCACACCCACTTCTTATTTATAGGTGATGAGATAGGTCCCAACATCGAATGGTCGATATCGTTTGTTGAGCTTCAATATCGCAGACATGATATCGTGGATGCGATATTGCGGTTCATCAAATAGATTAGCTAAGTATTATTATTAGTATTATTAGTTTCCTACATAAGTAAATGCAATATGCTTGGTAGCGTATTTTGTTAAAATTTTGTATCCTTTATTTAACTATTATTGAAGCTTAGTCATAGATCTTTTGAATAGTTTACAATTAAATATTAAAATAAAATTACCCTTGGAATTTTTTTCTTTTTGGTAGTTATCATGCCTTTACAAGTATTTGACTATGCATATTTTATCCCTTATGGACATTTATTTATGTATATTGAATTATGCATATTTTATTTTATTATGCATATGTGATTATATAATATTTTGTTCATGTAGAAATTTGTAATCCTTACCCTACTGAGGACATATTCCTTATTGCATTTTGTCATTAAAATAGGATTTGGAATTCATTTTTAATTATAATTGAATATTGCATAAATTAGCTCTGTTAAGGAAGTACCTTAGTATTGGCGACCATTTGAGATGTGACCGCCAACAAGTGTCCTTGAACAAGATTTAGGTGCTTGCTGGTCCCTGGCAACACCAAGGCCCAGATACCTCCAAATAGACTCAGTAGTTAATGTGAGTATGTGTGTGTGCTGTTGTGAAAAATGAAACGATTGGGTTGTGTGTAAACTATAAATGACTTATCTTAAAGAGATTCAACGAACTTTGCAAAGTACTGTGAGTTGTTGAGAGTTCTTATTTTGTTCAATTGCCTAGTCTATGTGGTCCTTATAATACCTACTTGTAACAAATAAAGTTTTGAAAAAAAATTTGAGCACAACTCTGCGAATCTATTCTAGTTTTCCCTAGAGAAAGAGATAGTTCCACAAGAAAACCAAAAATAGAGCGAGATTCCATGGAAATAGAAAGAAGAGAAAAAGAAAGAATATTTGTGTAAAGATCTCAAATTTTTAAACAAGGTAAAATGATACAAGTAAATAATTCACAATAAAGCTATTCCAAATTCAATAACTATGAATTGTTCAAAATTCCAAGGCTAAAATAAGCAATTTCTTCAAGACAATCCTACTATGCTACCAAAAACATTTGTTGTGTAAACTATCACGTACCAGACTCTATTTTGGCTAGATAATGGATGTCAATAATTGCATTCAATAGAACCTTCAAAATACTTGACAATTTATGATTGAAATACCATGGAGATTCACTTTAAAGATAAAAGAAGCTATTCCGGTCCTATCAAAATACCAAAGATTTTCTGAACCCTCTTGACTATTGAATCGTTCAACAGCTTNTAACAAGTCATCTTACAACCAATCTTTCACAATGTCTTCTTTTCCAATGCTCTTTCCCCCACCCCCATTAGCCACCAAGATTCTTCAAGCCTTTTTATAGGGTCTCATAGGTAGTTAGATATTATAAAATATCTTGGGTAACTTCATTCCCAAGTAAGGAAGTTATAACTTGCCCAAAAAGTTAGGAGATATTACTTGCCCAACAAGTTAGGAAGTTATAAATTATACATGAAGTTAGGAGAAAATCATGCTAACATTGGCATGTGTCTTTACAAAATTTACAAATATTTCTTTCATAAGAAGTCACAACCTATATAATAATTTTAGGAAATAAAGCCAAAATCTCCATACAATAAGTGCTCTATACAATTTTCATTTTATTTTTAGCCACCAAACCATATGAAATTGGAACTTTATTTTGTTACTTCGATTTCACGCGTTTGGGTTTTGTTCTTGCTTTCAGTGATGACAGTTTTCTTCAAAATAAGCCATAACTAATTTCCTGGCCATGTCCACGATCCTCTGTAACTTCCATAGAAGAAATATCATTCCATTGAATTAGTTGTGCACTTGTCTTGCTGTGTCTTTGTGTCTCTGTAGCCGCACTTGATGGATTGGTAATGATGACGATGAATGCATTGGCATCAGGCACTACTATGTTTGGTAATGTTGTCGTGTGTTCCATAAAAAAACTACGATTTTTGTAATCTTTGCTGTAGTGGCTGCCTTGTTTGCAAAGGTAATAGCTTTGTTAACTTTTTCATCCACTCTTGGCACCTCAAATGCATTTGATGTAGCACGCCTTGCTTCTTGTATAGCATGCAAAATATTTTCATGGGAATTTAGTGTACTAGGTCTCTGTAGTACTCCCTGGTGCCAGTACCTTGATTGAGTTTCACCATTTCTGAATGTATACATACCAAGACCTTGTCTTTTTCCTTCATGCCATGCACCTTCATATCGATGTCCATTAGCAAAATTATAGACACCAAACCCATTCATTTTGTCTGCAAAGTATTCTCTTGCATATATATCTCCATTCCTGAAATGATAATAGCCAAGGCCATGCTTGACGCTATCTTGAACTAGCCCACTAAGTGGCTGTCATCATCGCAGGTCTACATATCAGTGCCATGGCTCTGGCCATTGGCCCACTGCCTGGCATACATATCACCGGTAAAAAACCAATAAACCCTGTAGCCATGCCTAAATCCATGCCGGTACTGACCACGATAATGGCTACCACGAGCCCACATCTTGACACCAAATAATAATACACCCCACTTCCATTACACTTGCCCTAATGAAACTTGCCCTCATAGACGTCATCATTATTAAAAACCTGAATGCCTTCTCGACATCCCTTCTATTGTTGCTCTAGCTGAGAGAGTTTTTGTTTGGTGGAGTATTTTCAAAGATCTCGAGAGGCGCTGTAGATTTTTATTTTTATTTTCTTATTTTTTTGCTAGGCAGGAATGGCCACCAAGAATTGAAATTCCAAACACTATATCAGAGCCAAATGTAAAACTACCCAAGACACAGTACCCCTGAAATCTAGAAGCTTGTTCTTGTCCTGTGTTAATCCCTTCACACGCATCCTTTTTCTCTGAGATGGACCAAGATAAGCCATGAATTCCACAAACTTTACTATCTCAGTAATGCTCCAATAAAACCTTGGGCCAGGTTTAGTCTTAGCTTCTGCATTGTGGATCTCGAGTTCCTACTCGAGAGATCCTTCCCTTCAAAACCAGAATAAGGAGCAACAATGCTGGATTCGTGCCCAGAAACATCAACTTTGATAAAAGCCTCTCACGGTCCAAAGAGATTGAAGGATTTAATTTGTATGGTCAGACCACCAATGTCTCTCTGGTTTATTTGCTATCTATTTTCTTTAACAACTTACTGATCCAACATATTGCCTAAGCTTTTACATTTTTTGATGAATTTGTATTTCTTTTGAAATTCTGTTTTCCTACCTACTTTCCAAATTATTTGAGGCAGAACATAGATATCTTGAACAAATATTGGTAGCCTGAAACACTATTTTCTACCACCTTTTCCCTAAGGATAGCTCCTGATTGTTCTTTGCTGGTATCCAAAGATTTTCCGTTAGCAATTCTAGTGATGATGGTCCACACAGAGGTGTATCCACATTAGCGTTTACTAGTTGATGCAAAACTGATAGCAATGTTTTTTTGCTGCATACCAACCTAGTCATTTTATATATTGCTTTCTTTTGTTACATATTTTCATCCAACTTTCCTTTGCGTACATTAGGAAATTTCATTCCTTTTTTAGCTAATGGAAACGAATGATAGGAATCAATATCTCTTCAACCTACATGTCTTGCCATTTGAAATAGTTATATCGAAATATTTTGAAGATCTCAATCATCCCATATCTCTGTTCCATGAAATGGCCAAAATGTGCCGACATTTATGCCCCCTTTAAAAGGCTTAAAGAAATTTATGCTAGCCCTATTTTAAAAATGAACTATACTTGAAGCTTTTATTGAAATTTTTATAGTTGAAAAGATAAATCTTTTTGGAGGAAAATTCCCATCAAACATAGGGTTTGGTGGTATAAAAACCTCATTCCTAAAAAAAATAACAAACTTTATATTATCAAGTCCTTTATTCATGGACTATTCTTGAGATGGGAACAGAATGGTGAGGGTTACTCTGGTAGGAATCCTCATATATCTAACCTTCTCATAAGCAATCTCTGAAGTGATGAATGTTGTTCTATTATTTTTTGGCTTGCTGGAGCTTTCAACTTGATCTTCTTGAGCTTTTTCTTCAGCAATCTTCTCATCTTCTTTCTCAGATGAATTCTTATTTTCCTCCCAATTGGGTCCTTCTTCTTCTTCTTGGGACACAAAGGCTTCTTCCCATGAATCTTCATTGATTGGTTCTTTCTCCCTTTCGTCTTTTTGGGTGCATTTTTGATACCATCCCTAAACATTTTATTCTATTTCTAATCCTCCTGTGAGGAATGAGAATTCATCAGCCAACCAAGCCATGAAATAACATTCTTTAGGTGCTCCATATGCTCTAGCTTTCAAGTAAGCCTTTAACACATGTTCTGGGCAACATCCTATCACATAAGGAATGAAAGGCTTCCTCATCATTCTCCCAAAATCCATCTTCTCTTTCAAATTAGCTTTCTTCTCACTTTCTCTACTCAACTTGAATTGGAAAATGAGGAAATACTAGGCAACCTAATCCTCTTTTTATAGTAGCTAAAAATTTAAAATTCCCTCCAAGATTCTTCAACCAATTTTTCCTATTTTTGCACATTCTAACCACTTGTCAAAATCTTCACTTAATTGAGATAACTTCCCACTAAGTGGTTGATTAATCACCTCTTCCACTTGTCACACTTGTAGGAATTAAATTATTAAACTATTTTCTAATTTAAATAAATTTATCCTAAATATATTTATTATTATAATATACTATCTACTTATCTAACTATATACCAATAGCATAATTAAACATAATAATTAATACTATACTCCTAGCAATATAATATATAATAGTATATACATATATTACTTTGTGTAAGGGTATCTTCAAGCTGTATGCAATTGTCCAAAATAATGTTTTATATGCAAAACATTATATGGAAAGTGCAATTCCATGTTATCCAAAGTTGATAATTTGTAAGTATCCCTTGATAATTGCTTTGTAATTTGAAATGGACCAATCCACATCGGAAATGTATTTGGTTTCTTCATATTCCATAATAGGACAAGGTCCCCTATCTCAAAAGTTCTTTTCAAAGCTTTCCTATCAAACCATCTTTTAACTTGAGACATATTCTATAACAAATTATTCCTTGCTTTATCTACTTTAGCTTCTCTTTTAATAAGAAAATTCATGAAACTTCTATTTTTATCAAGTTTTTCACTATATCTTTGTACAAATTTAGAAGCTGAGCTTACAATCTTATTTATAATTCTTGCTGGCAAACCATAAACTAAGTTATACTATGATGTCCCAATAGCTCTCTTGAATCTAATTCAATTTGACCATAACAAGGATTGTAGATAATTTATCCAATTTCCTGGATTCTCATCTATCAATTTCTTGATATAAGCAATAAGCTTTTTATTGGTGGATTTTTCTAGGCCATTTCCTTGAGGATAATAGTTTGATGAGGAAAATAAGAAAATATATTTTTCTGATGCCCATTTGATAAACTCTTCAGATTTGAAGGTGGATCCATTGTCTAACACTAACACTTCAGGTAGACCAAATCTACTTAGAATGTCGTCTTCTAGAAACTTAATCACATCTGATGCTGAACTTCCTTTTAGAGCCTTTTCTTCAGACCATTTAGTGAAATAATTAGTAGCCATAAGAATAAACTTGTGTCCAGCTCTTGAATAAGTAATTGTACCAATGAAATCCAAACCCCATTGCTGAAATGGTCTATCTGCAACTACTAGCTTTAAAGGGGCTCTAGCCTTTTTAATTTTGGGCCCATGAATTTGACATTTATAGCATTTTTGAATCTTTGAACTAATTTCTTGATACATGGAATGCCAGTAATATCCATATCAAAGTATATGTTGCATAGTCGACTTAGGGGATTCATAAAATAAATTCAAATGATCATGAAATTATTCCAAAATGAAACTAATTTGATCATTATGAACACATTCTAATAAAACCCCTTGAAAATACTTTTTATATAATATATCATCTTTAACAATGAATCTTCATGCTCTTTTAAAGAAAGCTCTCTTTTGACTTGTAGTTAAATTATTTGGGAGTTTCCTTGTATTATGAAATTTGAGAATTTCATCATACCAATTCTTTTCATGGGTGTCAAGTAAACATACTTCAATTTATCTAGTCATTAACTTGGCTAATCCCATTCCCTTAATTTTTTTGCATATTTCCAATGAAAATTTGAAACTTTGCAACTTTATAAGTCATTTTTCTTTTTTTAATCCAATCTCATTTTGGGCTAGGAATCGCTTAACTGCAAGTTCAATTAGCATAATGTGGACTAATGAACTTTCAAAATAATATTTAAAATGCTTAAGTGCTTTGATGACTGCAAATGCTTGTTTCTCTAAGTCTGAATAATTTAATTCTAAACCTTTCAAGTGATACCAAAAGAATCCAATTAGTTCATCTTGACCTTCATCATCTTTTTGTGTTAAAACGGCATCAATAGAATCATTCGAAGCAAAAGAATATAACCAAAAATATTCTTTAAGCCTAGGCTTCACCAAATATGGAGCCTCTTGTATAGCATTTTTAATTTCTGATAAAGCTCTCTCTGATTCTGATGTTTTCTTTACTAGGACATCCTTTTTTAGCATATTCATCAAAGGTTTGGTAATTTCAGTNAACATCCTTTTTTAGCATATTCATCAAAGGTTTGGTAATTTCAATAAACCCGGGGATGAACTTTTTCACAATGTTTATCTTCCCAAAGAAAGATCTAAGAGATGTCTTACTTGTGGGATGCTCAATATTATGTACTAGTTGGATTTGGGAATTATCTATGGCAATTCATTCTTGACATATCACATGGCCTAATAAACTTCCAGATTTAACCCCGAAGATATACTTCTTATGATTTAATGAAATACCAAACTCATGACATCTATCAAAAACTTGCTAGAGATGATTAATATGATCTTCTTTTTTTCTTGATAATATCATAATATCATCCAAATAAACCACCACAAATTTTCCTAATAAATCCTTANTTGGTTCAAATGATGGATTAAATTTTCTTTGTTTTTGCTTGACTANCCTGGTTCAAATGATGGATTAAATTTTCTTTGTTTTTGCTTGACTATTTTACAAAATTCTATTAAAGGAATTTTATGTGTCATCACATCTAGTATAAAAGCTTTAAGATCATCATAAGACCAAGCAAAATTGTCCAAATTATTTTTTAGACATGTTAACAAGTTTTGCTTGAAACTCGAATCTCTTCCCTATGTAACATTCAACATGTTTGACATCCTATCTAATCCAAAATTCACTACCTCGAAGGTTTGAATATCTAGGTTTTGTATATCCTTTCCAGTAAGTAAATTTTTCTTGAACTCATGTTCCAAGTCAATCATTCTTTTTGGAATGAAATTAGATTTGAATTTTGATGACGTTTCAGGTATCACTTGACCCTCAAATTCTTGTTTGTTTTTCATAAATCTTAGTACTTGATCATCATCTTCAAATACTTGTAAATGTCTTATATTATCTGGTACTGATGGTTGATGTTCTTCTTCAATCATGAAATCCTTGTAACTTTCTATTTTTTCCATATCCAATGCTGAGGCTGCCTTTGCCAAATCATCTGCTATAAGATTCTCTACTCTGTTTATATGCTCTATTTGGCAATGTTGAAACTGATCTAACATCTTACAAGCAAGTTGCTTATAAGGTCTTAAGAATGAGCTCTTCACTACACAATTATCCTTTACTTGTTTTCAAACTAATCTTGGGTCTCCTTTTATAGTGATTACTCTGATCTTTTTGTCTAGAGCTATTCTTATACCAATACATAAAGCTTCATCCTCAGCTTTGTTGTTAGTACAAGGAAAAGATAGATGAATTGCTTTGAGAATTTTAGGTGAATCATTCCTTAATATAACTATACTAACTCCTACACCTTTTGAATTACATGAACCATCAAAGTATAACTCCCATTTATCCTCATTCTTTGATTGTTCTTTTTCAGAATTATAATTTTCTTGGAGTGCACAAATTTTTTTTTCAACATCTCCTTTTTCAACCATTTTACTTTTTCCATTTTAAGTAACGTTATCAATCATCAAAGGTTCATTGTAGATGTATATTTGATTTGGTTCTCCTTTCCAAGGTATCCACATGTGAGAATAATCTATTGATATGTAACCAAAGAAATTCTTGCTCCAACTTCTACTCAATAAGAGACTATGCGAATCTGGTATATCTGCCACTTGAATAGTTACTCTACTTTTGATGCAGGGTTCAAAAGCAATTTCCAATAGAACATTTGATAATTGACCCACAATCTGCACTCTACTTTTATCCACTTCAACAATCTTTTTATTTGATTTTTCAAGAATCACACTAAGTTTCTTACATATAGACAATGGCATTATAGTAGACGTAGCTCCAGAATCAATCAAATAATTGTGTAAGTATTTATCCTTTAATTTCATTGTCAAAAGAAAAGGAGGAGCTTCCTAATCATGTGAAGTCTTTAATTTCTCATCATTATTAAACACATAACTTAACTCTGATTTTGTAACTCTCCTTTTACCTTTAATGAACTCTAAAGCCTTTCTTTGCTGATCTCCTATTTGAAGCAACTAATAAAAGCTAATATTGGCCTTGACATGTTTAAGGTCTTCAATCAAATCATACTCTCCATCATCAATAAAGCTTGGTTTCTTTATCCATTTATTAAAAGACTGATTTGGAGTGCTTTGCGCTACTTGATTGTCTTTACCTTTATTCTTATCTCTTCTATTTGGCTTAAAAGCTTTTCTCTTAGTAGATGGATTAGTAATAAAATTTTGGGACCTAGAAGTAGTTAATCTTTCTTTTGATTGGAGACTATATCCATTTTTCTCATTATTATTACATTCTTCATTTGAAGACATATCCTCTTCAGAACTTGATAGAGAAGAAGTATCGCTAGATCCATTGCTAGAAGCTTTACTTGCATAATGAACACTAGATAACTCATTATCAGATT
>MNCI01021551.1:107101-132450 GCA_015680685.1 Gnetum montanum
AGCAATCTAAAAATCCCAAAATTACTTGCCAAGAATGATACTATCTAAACCACTAGCTAAATAATTTAAAAAAAATAAAAAATAAACATAACTCACAGGACTATGACAAAGAGGCTGAAATGTTGTCTTTAACAAGTCATCTTACAAGCAATCTTTTACAATGCCTTCTTTTCCAAACTACTTCTTGGATATTTTATGAATATTTTGGATTAGCTTTTGGTATGAACATGATTTTTGGTTTAACTCATGACTTTTAACATGATTTTGCAAGAATTTTTGTTGTCATGGATTTCTGGTCATTCTAGATATCTTTTGAATTTTTGGAATAAAATAATAATATTTATGAAACTAATTTTGTTTAGTTGGTAATGGGAACCACAAATCATTTAGATATCCCCATCTACATTAGTGGTGGAGTGTTTTTAGTAGAATTCACCCCATTAGAATAAGGATTGTTGATGAATTTCCTACCCTATATTTTGATTCGTAAGTTCATGTGAGGTTATGGATTTATCCGAGACCATGACAATAAGTAGCTGAGTTTAGCAGAGTTGCAATGAGGCATAGTGAAGATCTATGCTTTTGATGATATGTATACCTTAGGCATTGAGGATGCTAATAGTGAGACTATTACAATGACCTAACTATGAGTGACTTGTTTGGGGTCACAAGAATAATCTGATGATAGTAGTGAGGTTATTCCAAGAACTATTGGCATATTCTTTTCGCAGTAAGAGTAACTAAGAGCTAGCCTCTGAAGATTTCTTGTTATAATATACATTCTTTGGATTTTTGCTAAATAAATTTGTGATATTTTTGGATATTAAAATAACTTAAAGGATAATTCAATGATATTAGTAAGGTTATTCCAAGACTTGATGGTTCTTGTTGGTCGTGAGGGTAGCCAAGACCTAGCCTTTAGAAATGCCTAGATAAAATATACATTCTTTGAATTTTTCATTTCTTTTCAATTTTTGAAAAATTTGTGGCATTTTTAGACTTTGAAACATTTTTGAATTATTTTTTTTTGGAAATCTTTACCTAGTTCATAATCTGAGACATTTGGTCTAGAACCTTTATGCTTCATGAAGAGGGAAATATAATAATCTTTTTTATTTGAGGGATTCTAACTTGTCCTACATTTTGATGTAGAAAGCCTAGAGTAAGTAGGAAATTATCAAAGTATAATTTGAAGTTTTGTAAAGTAAAAACATTTTACACTTTTTAGATATTTAAGCCATGTACTTAGTTTTGTGAATAAGTAATAAAGTATGATGGATATGATTTTGTTGTCTATGCCATTAGAACTATTGGGTTTCAAGGAACATTTTTGTTTTGACATGTGCTATAAGTTTAGGAAAATTTAATATTATTTTTTTATATATTACTATTTTATTTAATTATTATTTTTAATTTTGTTAATTAATTTCATAAACTACAAACATAAATATATTTATTTTTAGATGTCTAATTAAGGTAAATCAAGTATCATTAGGAACAATATTTTGCATACTATTTTATGATGCACATAGGGAAATTTATTATCAATCTTTTTGTGGTTGAATAAATATCTCTTTTTCATTAAATAAATTTCATTTAATTATATATGTTAGTATTATAAAGTTTTTTCATGTTGTATTACTCTACTATATTAATACTTTTAATTAATAATTTTTATCTATTTTATGAATTTCTTTTGAATTAGTAAATCAAGGTTAAATCTAGATCCTTGTGATTTCATACCATCTCTATTAGTTATTTATAGGATGTTTTATAGATCATTAATAGAGGTATTATAGGAGAGGCTAAGAAAAAAAATTAGCCAAGCAAGTGGCCAGCTTCTACATTCTCTATGAGGTAAAGTTCAAGCATCATAAAGAGATGAAATAAGATTTGGAAGTAGCCAACCCAGAGCTTGAAGTTACCCAGAGAAAATTCATAGATCAAAGATTAGTTGCTGAGAACCTAGCGAGAAGAATGACTAACTATTGAGAGATGTTGAACCTTTTCCCTATGTTTGATATCAAAGGTAAATAGGTTGTAGCTTTGTTTTTCTATATGAAAGAGATGTTTCCAATGTTACTTTGCCCATGGACCACCCATGATCCACATGGCAAAGAAGTAAAAACAAAGCTACTTTTGAATACCTTATAACATTTGGAAGTAGCAAGGTAGCCCAAGCCTCTAGTAGAGCAAGGATGTGATGAAGGATCCTCTGTGTCATAGGATCCTTCATCTCTAAGCATAGTGTAAAAATATCATTCTTTTTTATTCCATTCAACTAGCACTTGCAAAATTTGTTAGATCATCCAAATTCTTTGTACCTTGCACACATTTATATATCCATAAAAATTATATTTAAAAATTACACTTAAGAGTGATCTATTTGATGTAGTCAATTAGTTAGTTCCATGCTCCCCAAAATTTGGTAAGAAACTTAGTCCTATTTTTTCACTCAAGGATGAGTTTTTAGTAAGTCATGAGGGTATGATGAAGTCTAAATAAGTTAGTTGCATCAACACATGTCTATTGACATAGTCTCATTGATGCATCCTCATCGACACATCCTTGGATGCATTGGTGCATATGCATTGATGCTAATCCTTCATAAGCCTATATAAATATGCATACTAGCGACATTTATGACAACTTTGATCATTCCTCTAGTGAAGCTCTTATAGTTTTCTTCCACAAGACTTAGCAAAATCTCACTCTTAGTGCCTGTAGCATGGATTGAAGTGACTGTATGCAGTATTATTCAAGTGGAAGATGTACTTGTATATTTTTTCATGATGGAAATAAATTCAAGATTTCTTCTCTCTATTGTAATGCTTGGATTAGAATTTAGTTTACTTATAAGGATTTTACTTTACATGCACTTTAATTTTTTATACTTAAGAATTTAAAATTTTATTCCATAGTAACATGAGCATGAACACTTTGAACATAATATATTAACACTTAGTAATCCCATTAGTGCATGTTTGGTGTGCCTAGTAGTAAATAGTTGGTAATCCAATGGCATTAGTATAAGTTTAGGATTTGTACAAAAAGTGGAAATAGATCCTCTATGTTTATGGTACTTTAGCTTACTTTTAGTTCCATTAATTAGTTGAATTTAATCTTCCAATTACTTCATCCCTTAATACTTTTAAAGATAAATAATAATAATAAAATTATAAATACAAATATCTTACACCTCAATCACACTTAGTCATATGGATAAAATTAATACAAGTAATGATTAGGAAGACAAAGACTAGTAATCTCATGTTTGACTATCTAGGATAAAGACCACTTAGGTAGAATGGGTTCATGAAATATGACCAAATCATATGGACACACTTGTGATTTGTATGACACTCACTACTCATTAATTATCAAACAATTATGCTTTAAACTCAAAACTAGTCATACTCATTCCATCTATACTAATGAACATAGTAATGTTAAAAGACTTAGAAAATATAATGAAAAAGTAAAAGTAAATGATATTGAAAAGTGAATCTATTCTATGTAAGATGCTAGAATGATGAAGAATAATCTCAATCTTTATTTTCATTCATGAATTGCATTTAGGAACAATCTGGTCAAATAAATATACCATACAACTATAATTCACCATATTGTAGTCATTTACAACTAAATCTAACTTCAAGAAAATAAACTATAAGAAATTCACTAAGTGTTAAAAAAACCTTGTTATTTGACATGATGGTGGAATCATATTTATAGACATGACAATGGTTCATCATATCATATTTATGATATTTTATATTAAGCTATGATATTGTAGTGCTCACATAAAATGTTTCATCATACTCTCATGAGTAACTGATAACTTATCATTGAGTTCAATCAAAAGGAGGATAAATCTCATTAAAACCTATGGGGTTATATGGAATCAACATCATGACATATATACATGACTAACTACTAATTGTGATTGTTAAATCTTTGTTGATGATGTTATAAAAGTATCATGTACTGAATGATTTACACATGATAGACTTTATGACAAAAATAATCAACAACAAAACAAAATAAAATGGAAGCATCATGTAATTTCTTTAGATTCATGGTGGCAGTAACTCCTTTGTTAGCTTCTTTCCTTTAACATCTAGCTTCTTGAATTTATATTTGTTTAACAATGCTCTTAGATTTTCTTTTTTGATCTTTAGATTATGTAGTATCTATGCTAATTCAATGATGTTCTTAGATGTCGGTATTTCCCAAGGACATGATAGTTTTCAAAACATCTTATTAACTTTAATGTACAATGTTTCAAACTATGTTTTTTCTACCTCAAAAGCTTTGGTCAACTTTTGTAATTATTGATTGCCTATCATTTTTTAGACAAATTTGTTGTAATATCTTTTTGATAATGATAACTTGATTTGACTTCCTTAAGCTTAGAGCTTATGGTATGAGGTTTTTGTTATGCATCTCTGTTGTTTGTAAACTCTCTTTCATACATAGAATACATAATAGTAATTGTTGCTCTAACTTTATTTTGGGCCTTGTTACTATCAACATGGCCAAGTTAGCATAGCATAGATTTGCTAATCCCATGTACTTTGTCAAATCTTCTATTTGCAGGTCTTTATTCTTAAGTTTAGCTTGGTAGACAAGGGTAATACTATCCAAGATGAATTTCCATTCTAAGGACTACTATGTTATGGTGTTGATCTTAGTCTTGGCCATTCAGATTTCCTTTTCATTAATCTCCTTGTACATGCCTACCTAAACTTTGAAATGCTCTTTGGGCCTTTCATGATTTTTGGCTTCATTTAGTCATACATTGATTTCAATGGATGATTTTTGTCCTACTGTGGATACTTCTATGGATTGTTGAACTTAGAAGGGATGATGAATAAATTTCCCAAATTAAAATTTTTAGCCACAAGAAATACAACCAATTTTAATGTGGTTCCCCAACTTGGGAAGTCCACACTTAGAGGGTAGATCACTTGCACACCTCTAGACTTTGTTCCTCTCAAAAAGTGGTTTGAAAGGTACCACACCGTATATAGATTTGAGCTTTGCTCTGATGTGATTTGACACCATGAATCCACTTAACCCTACAAGGTCTCGACAAGCTTAGAACATGGCTTCTAGGATTCCACAACCTTTACAGCTTGAGCTCTACTTCAGAGTGTTGTGGCACTACACCAACACTCAATTCTGTAGGATGATACCTTCTCATATGAAGCACATTGACTTCACAAGGAAAAAAAAGAGAAATAAGAATTCAAAAAAAGGATGCAACTTATATCTAGTGTTGCGACCGAAAATGTTGATGGCTGGAAACACCGAGAGGTTATCGAGTGAACAGTTTAACCCTAGATCCGTGCGAGGGCCATGATAGAAAAATGGAAATGAGGTGCCCTGAATGGTCTAGTTAATCAGATAGGGACTTAACTAGTGTACAATAACCCTTTTGCAAACAATGATTTTAAATGGAACACCTGGTGGTAAAATAAAAAGAAAACGTAATATGCATAGCAATGGAAACGTGCTAAAGCGCGTAATGGAATAGTAGACATGATTAAACGCTTTACAATGCTAAAAAATAAATGTTTTAATTAGACAAAAAGAGAGTTTGAATAAGAAGATGAACTACTCCAAAAAAGGGATACAGGTATATAGAGTGTATAATAGGCATAGTAAGAGTGCAATCATAGCCTCGGTGGTGTCGAGCTATGAAATCTAGTGCTCACTGTGATAAACTGTGCTTGTTGGGTCAGTAGTCACAACATACTATGTGATGTTCCATTGGGCTACAATAGGGCTACAGTGTACCATGCAGTGTAGTTGTGCCTCTCTGTTGATGTGGCATGCTCTGGGTCTCGTTCGTCCATGGAGCTAGGTGCCAAGATGCCAAAATGCCAAATGCCTTGCTGGTGAAGAAATGGAAACCTCCCCTCTTTTTTTTTCCCTTCTTCAAAAGACGATGCAGAGGTATTTATAGGGCTAGGATTAGCCAAAAATGTGGGTTAGGTGCCATGTGGTAGTATGGTGGGTGAAACCATGCTATCTACTGTGAAGTGTAACAGGTGTTACATAACAGGATACAATGTAGCAACATGTAACAATGCGTAACAACACGTAACAATGTGTTACTCTACGCTACGCTATGCAGCGTAACAATGTGCTATGCTATGCTATGTTACATAGCGTAGTAGCGTGTAACAATGCGTAATAACATGTAACAGCATGTAACAACGTAGTGTAACAGGGTGTTACACTACGCTACGCTATGCAGCGTAACAGTGCACTACGCTATGCAGCATAACAGTGCGCTATGCTACACTGCATAGTAGGTGTTGAAAGTACCATCGTTCTGACATTTAGCCATATTTGCAGTCATGATGCCGGGACCCAAAATTTTGTGGTATTTCATCTAGTCCTTGTACCTTAAGGCACAACATAATAGATCTCTTACAATAGTAGAAAAAATAGTACAGTGAGGCACACAAATACAATAGAATAATATGCACAATGCTTACTTGATGTTGACACTTGCATGCATACACCACTTGCACATTTCCTAAGAGAATGAAGTCTTCTTAAAGCCCTGATGTTTCCAAAAGTACCTTGAAATTCATGCAACAACTATCTAATGGTCATTAGAGATGCCTTCTTTGAGATTAGGACATCTCTCTACATCAAACTTGCATTTTGGGTAGATGTTTTTCTTGTAATGGAGATGTCTCCTAGGAGATGTCTACATGTAGATGTCTTCTTTGGATAGTAAACATCTACTATTTTTGTTATACCTCTTTTCTACTTCATTTATGTCTTAGCTAGGATGTCTTCTACTTCTTGTAGATGTGTTCTTAGTTTTTGGGATTTACTTCCTTATCCTTAATTTTGTTAATTTGGCCCATCTCTAATCTTGGGAACTTCTTCATTTTTCTATAGGATTTATCTTTGTTGTTGCTCCCTCTTAAGTTCTTGTAGACTTGACTTTGATGTCTCATTGTAGCTCTCATTCCTCAAGTCTTCATTCTTGTCCGATAGGTCCTTGTGATCTCCACTTTGCTTCTTTATGCTCTGCAAAAGAATCATATTCCACAACATTCTATATTCTCCATTTTTTTAATGTTTTGTCATACCAAAAGGTCAAAAATATTCCCTTTTTTAGTGATTTCCAAGACTTAAGAAAATGGGTTTGTAGACTCTTAAAATATCCCTAGTCATATAAGTTAAAAATCCTCAAAATTTCCCAAGTTAGTAGAAAGCATATAAAAAATTCTTCCTCTTTTTGGATGACAACAAAAAGGAGTGGGGCAAAACTCCCCCTAAATATATGCAAGAGAAAAAATACCAAGATTTTTTTAAAATTTTAATTTTAAGATACAAGAGTAATACAACTTGCTAGATAGGATAGCATCATATTCCAATATCTTTACATAGGGAAGTTAGACATCATTCATCAAGGGATTTTGTAAAAGCATCAACTAGTTGATTGGTGGTACCAATGAAATCTATTTTTACATGCTCCTATTGTGTATGTTCATGTATATAGTGATGAAAAATTGCAATGTGATTGGTGTGAGAATGTTAAATAGGGTTTTTGATCCTATTGATGATGCTAATGTTGTCACAAAAGATAGGTGTAGATTGTGAATGGATGCCTAGATCTTTAAGCATTTCTTTCATCCATAGAAGTTAAACATAGCAACTTCCATGTGAGATATATTTAGCTTCTACTGTAGAAAGTGTTGTAGAGATTTTCTTTTTGGTAGTCTAGGAGATAATGCTTTGTCCTAGAAAAAATAGATTTCCACTTGTACTACGATGATCATTTGAACAACCTACCCAATCTACATCACAATAACTAACAAGATCAAGAGGGGAGTCCTTTGGATACTAAAGGTCCTAGCTAGTAGTACTTTTAAATAATAAAATATTCATTTAACTACCTTATAATGAGATTATTTTTGGTTGGTTTGGTATCAAGCACATATTCCAACACTTTAAAGTAATATTTGGTCTACTAGTAGTTAAGTAAATTAGACTACCTATCATGCTTCTATAAAGCTTATGATCAACCAGCTTACCTTGATCATCCATAGTAAGTTTAAAATTTTCATTCATGGGAGTATTGTTTACATTCAAATCAGCTAGTTTGAACTTGAGAAGTAGATCTTTGAAATATTTGGTTTGACAAATGAAAGTACCTTATTTAGATTGATTGATTTGAAATCTAAGAAAGTTTTTTAGTTCTCCCATCATGCTCATTTTCAACTCAATCTACATAAGATCTATAAATTTCTTGCAAAGAGTTTCATTAGTAGCATCAAAAATAATATCATGAACATAAATTTGGACAATAAGAAGATCAATACCTTCCCTTCTAAGAAACAATGTAACATTAGCCTTACCTCTTTCAAAATCATTTGATATGAGATGTTGAGAAAGTCTTTTATACTAGGATCTAGGAGGTTGTTTGAGGCCATAGAGAGCCTTCTTGAGTTTGTAGACATTATTAGGTTTGATGGGATCTATAAAACCTTCAATTTGATTAACATAAACTTCTTCTTGTATGGTTCCATTAAGAAAGGCACTTTTCACATCCATTTAATATAGCTTGATTTTTTGACTACTAGCATAAGGCAAAAGGAGCCTAATAGATTCATGTCTAGCAATAGGAGCACAAGTTTTAGCAAAATCAATTCCTTCCTATTGATTGTATCCTTTGGCAACTAATCTAGCTTTGTTTTTTAATAATAGTTTCATCTTCATTAGTTTTGTTTCTTAAGATCCATTTTTTCCTAATAATGGGTTTTCGATTTGGTCTTGGTATCAATTCCTATACATCATTTCTAGCAAATTGATTTAACTCATCTTCCATAGTGGAGATCCAACCTTCTTCACCTTTAGCTTTTTTAAAAAATTTTGACTCAAGTTGTGAGAGATAAGCCAAATAGGCACAAAATTCTTTGGTTTGACTTCTAGTGTGGATGTCATCATGAAGTTCCCAAAAATATCAATGAGGGAGTGAATTTTACTAAGTCTAGGTACCTAGGGTTGAGTAGGCGAGTTCTCATTAGATTCATCTTCTTTTTCCTCTTCATGCTTACTATTATTTTTATAGTTCATATCAACTTGAACTTAAGTAGAACTAGATAGCTTTTGAATATGAACAAATTCATCATTTGGTTTAGGAGATGTAATGTCATAATCATCAACTTTAACATTTATGGTTTTCTCAACTGTATTCGTTCATTTTTTAAAGACTCTATAGGCCATGCTAACTAGTGAACACCCCAAGAAAATACATTCATCAGTTTGTGAATCAAATTTCCTTAAATTATCTTTATCATTTAGAATATAACATTTTGAGCCAAAATCATGAAAATAACTTATTGAAGGCTTTTTACCAATCCACAATTCATAAGGATTTTTTTGGTAAATCTTCTTACCAATACCCTATTAGAGAAGTAGTAAGCAATGTTGATAGCTTTACCCCAAAAGTGATGAGAAAATTTCGAGTCATTTAATATGGTTCTTCCCATCTTATTTAAGATCCTATTCTTTTATTTAGCAACACAAATATGTTAAGGAGTTCTAGTAGTAAAGAATTATGGAATATCTTTTTTATTTGATAGAATTACTTAAAGTTTGCATTCTTGAATTCACTTCCATTGTGACTTATAATAATGTTCATGCCATATCCTTTTTCTTTTTGAATCTGGTTACAAATTCACAAGAAATTATCAAATACATCTTTCTTATGATATAGGAAAGCTACCCAAGTAAAGTGAGAGTAATCATCAATAATAGTTAAAATATCTTTTCTTTCCCAAACTAAGAGTTTGAATAGGACCAACTACATCCATATGAAGAAGATATAGGGGTCTAGAGATAGATATACAATTTTTCTTACCAAAGCTTACCCTTGTTTAGTTTTCTTTCTAACATGCTTCATAGGTATTTAAATTGAAGTCTTTGAGTTTAGGTAGCATGTGAACCATTTTCTTTGTCACAAGAGTTTGGAGAATGTTTTTGTTGATGTGACCCGACTTCCCATGCCACAACTGAGTATCACCTATATAACTAACTAAGCACTTGGATTCAAGGTTAGCATCATTTCAAAAAATATTTATGTAAACATTCCCTTTTCTATTTCCTTCTATAACAACATTTCCAGTTGTTAAATCTTGTATTCTATAAGATTCTTTTGAAAAAGTAATATTGAAATTAGAATCATAGAGTTGATTAAGACTAATAAGATTATGTTTTAATCCATTAATAGAGATAATTTATTTATAGTTGGAATACCTTTATCTTTTTCTCCTATTATACCAATACCTATTATAGGAGCCTCCATGTCATCTTCAAAAGTAACTATTCTACAACTTTGTTCTATGAAGTGGGTGAAGTAGGATTTGTTACTTGTCATGTGCCTTGAGAAACTACTATCAATATGTGAATTACTAGATTTATCATTAGATAGAGCTATATGATCGATCAAGTTCAATTTAGGCTTTCTTTCTTTTAGCTTCCAAACTTGCAAAGTTCTTGTCCTATGTTGTTTTTGTAATGACTAAGTGGACTATTTCATCCTACCAAACCTGGATTGATTTTCTTTTGTAGAATCTCTTAGACATCCATCATTTTGATTTTCCCTTTGGGATTTTCCAAGGGATTCTTACTCATCTACTCAATTACAATGGTTGGTTTTTGAATCTCAACCTTAAGGTATGAGTTTCCTTTCTTGAGATAAGAACACTCATCATTAAGAACTATAATTTTCATTTGCTTAACATATAAAGCATATTTTATTTTAGTACATAAACTTTGAAAATAAATAACTTCATGACAAACCACCCCATACCTTTCTTCAAGGAACATATCATTCATATGAGTTTTATCAATCTCACATGTATAGTCTTCTCTATATCTGAATGTAAAGAAAGGAATGAGAGATTTACCTTTGGAATAAATGTGATATAGGAATTGAGAACAATAATTGATGAAGAAAATTAGTCTTTTTTTCTAGATGCATCTAATTTTGAGAGTCCTTTCCATGTTCAAGAGTACCAAGCTTTGATACCACTTGTGGATCATTGAAATTAGAAGGAGGATATGAATAAGTTTCCCAAAGTAAAATTTTCAAACACAATGAACACAACCAATTTTAACATGGTTGCCCAATTTGGCTAGTCCACACTCATAGGGTAGATCACTTGCACACCTCTAGACTTTGTTCCTCTCAGAATATGGTTTGAAGGATACCACACCTTATACAAATCTAAGCTTTTCTCTAGAGTGATTCAATGCCATGAATCCACTCAACCCAACAAGGTCTCAACAGGCTTAGAATGTGGTTTTGAGATTTCCACAAATCTTTACAACTTGAGCTCAAATCTAGAATGTTATGACACTACACCAACACTCAATCTCACAGGATCCTAACAAGCTCAAGGATGATGCCTTCTTGCAAGAAGGACATCAACACCATAGGGCAACAAAAGAGAAATAAGAATTACAAGGAAAGGATGCAACTAATTTGTTGGTCCTTACACTTTAAGGTACAACACAATAAATATCTTACAATTGTATAAAAGATAGTAGAATGAGACACACAAATATAATAGAATAATATGCATAATGATTTCTTGATGTTAACACTTTCTTGCATAAAACACTTGTACATTCCCAAAGAGAATGAAGCCTTCTTATAGCCTTGATGTTTTCAAAATCAGCTTGGAGTCCATGTAATGGCTCTCTAAGGGTCATTAGAGACATCTTCTTTAAGATTGGAATGTCTCTCTACATAAGACCTACATTCTAGGTAGTTGTCTTTCTCACAATTGAGAAGTCTCCTAGGAGACATCTACATGTATACGTCTTCTCTAGATAGTGAAAGTCTACTATTTTTTTTTAAACCTCTTCTTTGCTTCATGTGTGTCTCAAACAAGACATCTTCTACTTCTATAGACATCTTCTTAGTTTTTGGGCTTTACTTCTTGAGGCTTACTTTCATTGATTTGGCTCATCCCTAATGTTGGAAACTTTTTCATTTTCCTGTAGGCTTCATCTTTGCCCTTGCTTTCTCTTAAGTCTTTGTAGACTTCACCTTGACATCTCATTCTAGCTCTTGTTTCTTGAGTCTTTATTCATGTGTAGGCTTCATCTTTGCCCTTGCTTTCTCTTAAGTCTTTGTAGACTTCACCTTGACATCTCATTCTAGCTCTTGTTTCTTGAGTCTTTATTCATGTCTAGCAGGTCCTTGTAGTTTCCACTTTGTTTCTTCATGCCCTACAAAACCATCACACTTCAAAACATCTTATATTCTCCATTTTCCTTAATTTTTTGAGATACCAAAAGGTTAACAACTTTCACCATTGATAGAATTTTCTTTTATTAGTCCAATTGTCTCATATCTAGGCTGACTCTAGTGAATTGTTCTCTAAATTGATGCATGCTTTTCTTAAACATGTCTTTATATTTCTCTATATCTATCAACCTAAGTTTTTTTTGTATCAATTTTTTATTCTTTTCTTCTAATGTAGTAATAGCTTTAGCATGGACATATGTTTGAGCCTTTGCAAATGGAGTATTCTAAACTACTTTTACTTTCTCCATTTCCATATCCTTTTACCTAGTCATCAATTATTCAATTTGTTTACTTTTGAACTACAAAAAATGGCTTGGTATAACATATCATGTAGAGTCTTATCTCTCAACTTTTACACAACTAATTCTTCTTGTAGTCTCTACACTTCTTTCTATATGTGTTGCATTCTTGTCTCTATCATAACTCATTTTCTTTTGTGGAGATCAATTCTAACTACACTATAGTAATATGACTACGAATATTAAAGATATTTTGCACAACTTGCCCTATGTGCAGTAGTATCTCTAATGCATCTTCATGTTTTATAGGGGACATAATCTTCATTCCTAATATTCTAGCTAAATTTTGTACATCCTTGTCTCTAGAAATATCTACTAGTGATACAATAAGAACATTGAATGGTTTCTTGATGTGATCAATGATTACCTTTATTGCTCATGTTGTATCTTAGTGTTGGATTATCAGTATTGTGGCTTCTTCTCTAGTTTTTAACACCACTTGGAATGATGCAATGTTTCTAGAAATTTTCTATGCCCAATTATCATTCTCTTCCACTTGCAAAAATACTTGATTGAGGATACTACTAGTCTTCTTAGATTATCTTTCACTCTATACATACTGAAGACTTCTATACTACCCTAAATAATTATTTTTGTAATTTATTACAAATGACTCATGGAAGACTTATACTAAGACTATCATGATGGTGGTGTACTTAGCCCTGCTTGTTCTACAAATAGAGTTGACCTATTAGGTCCTACCTATTTTGTTCCTATAGTTGGAATGTTGTCGCTATTATTAAATCTACTATAGCTATAGTGCTTTTAGGTTTTCTTACTTGATTTTTCTTGGATGATACTAGCCTTGAAATATTTGTGTATGACACATTTTAGGATTTTTGAAGAATTTCATTTGTGTAATCTAAAATTCCTACTTTCTTATGCAATTTTCTAATAAGGTAAGAGAATGGAAGAAGGGTCTTTCTTATCTTCTTTTCCTTAAACTTTATTTACATTTCTAGAAATAATAAGTGTTCTATGTTTGCCTAAAATTTTCCCATTAGAATGAAAATTCCTCTAGAAGCATTAGTAGAAATTTGATTAAGCCTCTTAGTTAGAAAAATATGGTGTTTTCTAATCTTAAATAAATCTTTACTGCTCTAGATAATCCATTGTATTTTTAAGTACTCTCTTATGTCCTCTACATCAATAAATTCCTTACATTTATGCTAAACTATGTAGAAATCTAGGTAATGTTGGCTCTAATATTTCGTAAATTAGTGACCTAGTAATAACTTGGATGGAGTATGGCATTGTTACTTCCTTAATCTTAACAATTGTGTCATTCAATTTTTTGTACTAAAATTGATGGACTTCTCCTAAACACAATTTATCATTACTTAAAATGATGGACCAAAGAGGTAAGGCTTGGAGTTAGTCACAAATCTTTTGTAAACTCCATGAATGGTATAAAATACAATTTTCCTATTATAGTGGACATAATAGATTTCTCTTTAATGGACTGCAAGCACTCATTAAAGAGTATGAGATGTTTTCCTTGCTTTAGAGTAGTTGGCACATTTTCTTCCACTTGTGTAGATTATCCTATTGTAGGTGTGGGTTGTTGAATTAAATAAGACTTTCTTTCTTGTTTTGTTGGATGAGTTTGATCTATGCTTCATCCTCCTCCTCTTCCTCTAGGCCTCTTTTCTCTAATTTATGATGGTCCTCTAGCTTTTTTTTTATCCTTTTTGATGATATCTGCAATTGTAAGAAATTTCAAGATTACTGAAAAATTCTAGAAAAATTTCTGAGGGTTTGTAAACTTTCATCAAATCTTGGGTTTTGTTCAAAAATAGTAGACAAACTAAATCTTATTTTTAATTTTGGTTATAAAGTTTAGAAAATTTTTTAATTTAAAAATAGCTCTAATTTAGAAAAAAACCCTTAATCAAATAATTTTTCTAATAAAAGAAAATAATTTTTTCTTGAACGACTTATCACTATCTTTGATTTATTGTTAGACATTGTTAAAATGATCAATTGAAGAGAAATGTTAAGTTTAGTAGCTTAGATTAGTTTCAAATTTCATAATTTTTTATTATACATACCCTTAATCAATCTTTTAAGTGTTGGGAAAAATTTGTACAACTTAAAAAATTATGAATAACACTCTCCCCCATAACTAAGATGCTCATTTTGGAAGTAAAATATTTTAATAATGGGTGAAATTGGATGTGTGATAAGGAAGACATCAGACTTAGACTTAGACAATTCTTTGATAGCAAAATGGCATGAACCTTCCTTCTATGAAATTGTATAAATGAAAAATTTCCTAATGTTGTATGCATATATATATATAATTTTTTATATGCTCAATATTGTAGATGTGACATCATTAATGTGATATCGTATCTACAATATTACCTTTGAAATTTTCAAATTTTCTTGTAAATTTTGATAGGAAAAATTAATAAAGTGAGTAGCTTGCAAGGTGTTAACATAATTTAAAGGATTCTTAATCATAGATAATATCAAAAATATGGTATTTTAATATTAAAATGATGTTAATGAAGGAGTTAAAGTAAGGTAAATTAACTAGAGTTTAGGAAATGATGTGATCAAAAATTGCTAAGTTTATGAATGTCAATGAATATGTAGGAAGTAATGATGACTTTTAAAGTATCTAGGTGGTACAAGATGATGTGGAATTGAAGATCAAGTATGAGAAATAAAAGCTATACAAGTGGATNAACTAAGAATTTTTATTTTGTATATTTAGTATGTACTTATTACATCAATATTAATAGAGGACTACCTTTAATCATGGGTTACATGTCTTTTCAGTGAAATATCAATGTAACACCTTCTAGAACGTGTATCCATTTTGCATTAGAACTCAAGTAAATGATAGAAATTAATAGCATATTAAGCCTTATAGAAGTATCTTTAGATTATCCACAAATCCCCTTGATGTCACACACTTTTCATTTCCATTTGGTTCTTCATGTTTTCATCTAGGCATAATGGTCGCAAGTTTATTTTAGTTTTATTGTGATGAGAATATTATTATGTCCATAGTAAGAACCTCTTATTATTGAAAATGAGTGGACAAATAATTTGGTTTCACTACATATACAATTATTCCTTTATTAATTTGATAACACAAAGTAAAAATCTTATTGTTTCAACTATATGTTACTTATTACTTAATACTTTATTATAAAAATCAACAAAAATATGCATTTCAAAAATCATAAAACTGTAAAATAATCAAAGATATGTAATAACATGAAAAGGGATAAAGAAATTTAAAGATATTAAAGAATGAAGAAAATACCAAGAAATTAGAAACGCATGTCAAAAATTGTAAACCAAAATATTATAAAACAAAAAAATTAAAATTCACTTATCAATTCCTAAATCAAGATGGGATATCATATTCACTCATCACTAAACTCATGGACAACTATTTAGAAAATGGACTATGGATCCTTAGGATCATACACTATATGTCTCTTGTTTATCATCCTTAGTGATTTATATTTTCATTTATTATCTTAGGTAACATTCATGATAATCAAGTTTTAATAATTTAAAGATACATATCCTATTAGAATAGATGGTATTTCCATTTTAGAGGGTCTAGACGTGTTTTCTTGTTTATTCTTGATTTTAGGTTTTGAGTCTTCATTTTTGTTATTTGTGGTTGGTATATGATCATGGTTTATAAGATCCTTCTATAATTTTTCTATTTGCATCATTTTATTTGGGTTGAAGTTGATAAGTAATTTTGATATTTCCATGCATATTTTTGATGGTTTTATTCTCTAATTTCTTAATCACTGAATGTCCTTTGATTTAGTGGCTATTATTTCTTTTTGCACATACACTTGTTTATCAGTTTTATTATGGGATGGCATATGAATCACATTGAGATTTTAAAATTTTAGTCCATAATTGCATCAATCATAATCATAATTAATGCATGTAATTATTTGCATCTATATGAATTTTTGCTCATCTTCCTTGTAAATTTTTAAATTTTCAAGGATAAGTCTTTCATTTCTAACTTAGCATCAATTTTACTAAGTCATACTCTTCTAATAATAATATGAAAGTCTTCGTTATCATTCTTTATATTAATCACAAGAAAATATACTAAATAAAAAAACCCATTAGTAGTGGCCATCACATCTTCTATTTTTCCTAAAAGAATGAAGATTGATTGGTTTGCAAGCTCAAGTCTTATGTGGTACTTATTTAATGATGATAGGTTTTATGCCTTGTATGGTTCTTGAGATATCAAAGTAACTCAAGAACCTAAGTGGAGTAGAGCCTTACATGGAGAATTTCTAGTTATTTTCAAATAAATAAAAGGGATTTTAGGACCTATTATTTTTTAGAAAGAGTTCTTGCTTTTATCTAATTTAATACTATATAACTTAACATGATAGTTGTAAGCTTCTAGTTTGGCTATTAAGGAAGCATGGTGGTTGTAGAAGGATCTATCATAGAAGAAATATGATTAGGTGAAGTCCTTGCTCTATGATATTTTTTAAGACTTGACTAAATGAAAGGAAATTTTATAAATTTACATGTTGTATTCCCAATTTTATCCTCTTGTTATATACTAACAATACTAGTAGTACTTTTTTGTTAAGGTTGTGTTGGTAGTTTCCTTTGCATTATTGGTGGTGATACTAGTGGTATAACTAAGCTTGATGAGAATGACTTACTACTAATTGAGATATGTAAGTTTGTGATTTAATGCGCGCGATTGTAAATTTATGGTTCTCAACTAGATAGTAATGAGAAGAAGCATGAACAGGACTATTTCCTAGAGATATAGGATGCTAGACATAATATCCATAATGATATGGTTTTTAATATAAATATTTTTGCCCTAGAGGTAGCATTCCTCATGATTGTAGTTATTGTTACTACTATTGGTATTTCTCATGCAGTTGAGGATAAGCCCTACTTGGATAATATGATTATTAACAGGGTTGTTTATAATCACCTTATGAATAAGGTAATCATCTAAGCATTTATTTTTTCACATATTTTTAGTTGAGAGGCCAATACATCTAGTGTGATGGGGGGGAGGGGGGAGTGTATTTTGTCGCCCTCCATGTCACACATCATGTAAGATCCCGCAATGGAGAAAAACACGATGGAAAAAAACATAATGGAAAGTGCCCGTAGAAAAAAAAAACACAATGTAAAGTCCATGCTATGGAAAAAAAACACTATGAGTCAAATTAATTTGTAAAATATATAAGATTCTCTTGGCCAAATAATAGATATATATTATAAATATATAGCTAAACTAGTTTATATTAAGTACATATGCCCAAGACACTTGTAAGTGGACCATAATAGAACAACATCCCTGAGGATGTTCATATTGCTACACATTGCAACTATTTTAAACTTTAGAACTTGAGTCTATAATCTCCTTTACTGTAGTACTTTTTTCTTTATCTTTTGTACTTCTCAAGGAAAACTTGCAAGTTTGACATGATAAGCCTTAATAGCCAAATTTGCAATGTAATTGATGTGAATTAAAAGGTAGAAATAATTACCTATTTTCCATCAAAAATCCCAGTCAATGATCTTGTCTTTGCTAAAATTATAGTAATTTTTTAATATGTAAAAAGGAATTTTTAGCATACAAGCTATAAATATCATTTAAGCTAGCTTAGAAGCCTAAAATGTAAATATGCTTCATAGGGAGCAAAAGTCTCTTACACCAGAATTTTGGGTGGTGAAAATGCTAAATATGCTAGCATTTATAGCCTAAAAGACAAATACGTTGGCTTATAAGCTACATATTTACATTACACATAGCTTGTAACATTCATGTGAGCATATGGAACTATAACCAATGAAGATTGTAGCCTATTTAAGCCAAATTTATAGTTGATTTTAGGACTTTGGGAAAACTAAATTTTCTAGAGCAGAAACAACAAAGTAGAGTTGTAGATTTTTGTAGCCTTTTATCATACATTATTCAACCCAAAAAGATCTTTCTAGTCATATTTACAATGTATATTGTGTGAGAAGCTATTGTAGATCAAGTGTAGGACACACTCAAGCATTTGCAATCAAATTCCAAAGATATTTTGTTATTTTAGGCTTTCCTCAAGCCTCTAATTTGTATCTTCTAAACATATACTCACATACTATTCTCCTTTTTTTTTACATTAATACAATATTTTCATTTTTTTATTTTCTTGTATTTAAATTTTTATGTATTGTACTTTCACAATCTACTTTTGTTGTCTTGCACGTTGTAGTTTTTATTTTCCTATTTTCATTAAATACATTGATAACAAAGTTTTAAGTCCCTAAGTAATCTACTGGACCATTTAGGGTGGTGCTCCAAATCCTTTTTAAGATCCATTTGAATTTAGGGTTAAACTGTTTCACTCTATGAATTTTGGTTTTATAGCATTAAACTTTTCAGGTGTTATATTTTTTGGCACTAGAAGGAGGGCCTCTGCTTGAATTTTTCATCATGCACTAGCTTATTTGTTAGCATATTTGCAATTTTAAGTTTGTTTCTCTTATATATGCTAGCTTATTTGTTGGTGTATTTGTAGTTTTGCACCTATTTCAATGTTATAAGCCAACTTATTTTCCAATTTATCTACATTTTTTACCTTTATATGTTAGCTTGTACATTAATGTATTTGCAATTTTTTCACCTACTCTTCCTCCATAAGCTAGGTTATTTTCCAACTTATTTACTATTTTTCAGTCTATTTATGTGATGTAAGCTAGATTATTTGCCAACTTATCCATTATTTTCTACTACAAATAAGCTAGCTTATTTACGAGTTTGTTTATAGCTTTGTGCTTGCTTACACCAAACAAGCTAGCTTAATCGAAGTTAACCTATTTACCATTAAATAAGATAGCTTATCTAAAGCAAGCTTGTTTCACACATGTTAATGAATACTGGAAAAATTGTATTTTTTCCATCATAGTTGTAGCTAATACACTAAGGCTATTACAGTTGTATTTTATACACTATAGCTAAATATGCTATGATATTTCTTATGTTGTAGCTAAATATGCTATATCCTTTCTTATGTTATAGCTTTTCACATTGTAGTTCCATGCCATGTGATTTAATTTAATTATTTATTAATATTAAAATTAAAAATTTAAAAACTAAATTAAATTAAAGCTTTCATTAACTCTACTAATTAATTGATTTACACATTTTATGCCTTTTACGTTAACTATTCTATTGCAAAAGATCATTTCCATGGCCTTGAAATAGGAACCTACTCATGTGTATGATCCTAAGGACATAGCCATAGTGAAGCATAGGGAATTGTTCAAGTAGTTAGGACTTAGTCTGGTACATGTAAACATTGATGAAAAATATGATAACTTTATATGCATAAGAATCCAAGCAAATTTTTGCATCCCATGCAAGGAGTTTGACTCTAAGCATCACTCTAAATTAACCTATAAGGATGGGAATGAATACATCTCTCCATCATATGAACACATCGAATCATCTAAATTTTACATGCACTTGTTAGCACAGTTACTAAGTACACATGAGGATGTTGAAATTATTGAAAAGGCTAGTTTATGATCCCACCTAGAGGATCAAGATGAGTTTGAAGCTAAATAAAAGCTAGATATATTCATTGGGGGCATTTTCCAATGATCTATTCCAAAAGTGACTATGTTCAACTTTGTGCCTCCTATTTTAGTACTGAAGCAAACTCCCCTTGTAACCTCTGCAAGCTCAAGTTTCCAACCCACCTCCTTATTCACCTCACTATTCACATATACATCCTTTGCCACTATGCCTCAACCTCCACCAATAATTCCCTCTATGCCCCAACCCTTCACAGTGATAATTGGCCCTTCTCATGGAATACAAATTTCATGTATTCACATAACCCATCTCTTTCTTGGAAACCCCTCTATTCCTCATGCCCTAATCCAAACCTCATTTACAATGTTTAATCCTCCCACAATGGTAGTCATAAGAACTTTTCCTTCGATATTTTTGCTTGTTTCACAATCACCAATTATTCAACAACAACAAGTGCAATTCTTGGGAGCTCCACAATTCTTGGATCAAGCATTCCAATTGATCCAAGATCTTATTGAAAAGCTCCAAAAAATAGATCCTAGTACAATACAAATGGTAAGGATTATGGACTTCTACCAAGATAGTCCCATCAACCCTAATATTCCTCAAATAATCTTATCCACAAGTGTGTCTATCCCAAACTTCACCAAATACAATGGTGAAGGAGATCCTAAAGCACACCTTGTCATCTTTCAGTTTGAATGCCTCCTATTGCAAGCATGACCTCATAAAATACTATAAATTTTTCCTATGTCCTTGAAGGAAAGGTCCTAAACTGGTACCAAAACCTTAGCTAGAGGTTTTATCTCTTTTCTTGAAGATTTAATAGCCCTTTCTATCAACTACTTCAAATACAACTTGAAGCTTGATACGACCTTAGACCAACTTATGAAAGTAAGGCAGGGACCACTTGAACCTATCCAAAGGTTTATTCAAAGATGAAACACAATGCTCAAAAATATTCTTAAGCCCATATCTAAGACCCACCTCTTGGCCATATTTAAGATCGCTAAGCTAAGAATTTTCACAAATCAAGAATATAGAAGAGATTGTAGAGGTTTGTAATAATCTGGCCTATGTGGCCTACAAGAACCAACACCCTAGGAGAGACAAGGATAAGATCAAAGAAACACAAACAACTATGATCACAATATTTGAGAATATGAAACAAGTAGAGAGGCAAAAATTTCCTCCATGTAATGCATCATCTTATTCATCTCAACCATCTACATGATATACCTCTAACTAGCCATGACCAAACTTTGAGTGTAAGAATAGGTCTAAATACACTAGGTTTCCTATGAAGCCCTCTAAGCTCATAGAATAGTTTCTTAAAGGTAATAAAATTCAACATAAACAAGTATTTGAAGAATCTTGCAAAAGGAAATTTTACTTGTTATCCATATTCTTCTTCTTGTTTTTATTTTTGTTGATTTCTTATTCAGGTTTTTTTCTACTATATTTAGTGCTATTGCAAACTTTTCATCTATAAAATTCCACATTTTTCTACCTTTTTTGCAACAAAAGTTACTAATTTCTAAATTGATAAAGTCTTTTGCTAGATCTTGCCTTCTGTTATTTCCTTTTCTTAAGTTTCACAGCTTCTTAGATATCATTTTCTAAGAGTAAGATCTTTATTATATCCTTTGATTGATTTTCTTTTATATATCTCTTCCTCTTATTTTATCACTTTGTTTAGTAACCACTGAATTTAATGGACTATCATCTCAAATAACCTTCCATGGGCATATACTTCAAGAATTCCTTTTCTTTTGTTTCTTAACTCATTAATGATATTTCATAGTTATTCCATTTTAGAAAATCCAAGATGTGAACATCTATGTAGTAGAATAACATCTATCCATTGTTGTATTAAAGGATTTATGTACCCTTTGTTTTTATCCTACGATTTATTTTCTTAAATTTTATATTCTAGAGTAAGTTTGATATTTTTCATTGAAAAGCTCTAGCATGGAACTCCATCTTCTAAGTTTATCTAGTTCTATAGATTTGTACTAGCATTCTGCTTTCTTTATGAGTGTTCTAGAAAATAACTTTATTTTTTGCTAATCATTCTCTATATTTTGTAGGGCCTAGGCATCATGGAACACTTAAAGGTAATGTTGTGGATATGCATTTTATCCTCCTTTAAACTTTGAAATGTTATTTATATCAAGGCACGTGATGTAACTATCCCCTAGGTGCTTGGTTAGTATGTACACTTCTTCTCTTATGTTGATCATTCTTTGAGGAGTTGATAGAGTTTATTCATAGTCTTCAAGTTTGTAATCTCTATTGTAGTGATAACCCATCTAATGTTCCTGATGTTATCTTCTTTCATGCTTGACTTTTGTTTCTTTATATTCATCATTATCATCATCTTCATTAGGATGTCTTCTTCTATTGGTATGTCTTTCATGGTTCCTTCTCAAGTCCATATCATGATTCCTTTATCTTCATCCTTCTTTATCAAAGTCTATTGATGAGTGCGATGAAGAAAATGATGAACTTGGAGAATAATGTTAACTAGTTCTAACCTTATGAGTTCTTGATTCATATCTTTTAAATCTATTGGAAATATTAGGCCATGAATTCCTCCTAAGTCTAGAATCTAGCTCATCTCTTTTGGGAGTTTCTACAAGAACCTAATGTAATTTTAACTTTATAGGATCTTCAGTGCATAGAATAGGTGATTAAGAACTAGATCTATGAGAATAATGAGACTTTTCAACTTTTTATGATACATATTTATTTTCTATAAGGACAATTATATGTAATGACTTCTTTCCTTTATCTTATTTATATTTTGCTACCATGATAACATCCATCCTTTCTTAAGTCTCTATTGGCTAATATGATCTAGTCATGTTCCTAGTAACTTAATACCCTTGTTATGCATGACCAAGATTTGATCTTAATAGAGCTTCTTGAAGCATAGATAGTGCTAATAGTTTTTATGGTAAGAAAATGTTGTCTTGTAAGTCTCTCTATCTAAACTATTCATCCAAGTGAAAAATGAATCTAAAATCAAGATAATAAGGATCAACATAAGCATATGATATTATTGCTTGCTTCATTACACTTCAATTTTCTTTATTATAGTTCCTATCATTAATCTCATTAAGATCAATAATAAGTGGAAATTTCACTTTATGTATGAAATTAATTTTAAATTTTTTAACACTTAAATATATTTATGTTTTAAAAATTTCTAAGTATGAAAGATAGACTTAACAATAGTTGATACAACAAAATATGTTAAGATCAACTAACTAGAAAACAATGACACATCCGTAATAACAATGCTAATGATGAGTAGTAGAGGATTCCAACACTCAATCATACAAGTTGCAAGTATTCATGCATGACTAAATTGTAATTCATGGATGGATAATGTAAGTATATTAGTGAGTTGATAAAAATTTTATGATCATTATTTTCTCTCTTACACGTAGTGAAGTGCAAATCATATGGTTTAACTCTTAGTGATGTATATGATTAAATGAGATTGATAGACTCTCTCTGTGCTAAGAATAAACATGATGAAACTAATTATGAATCATATCATTAACAATAATAAGAATGCAAAGCTCGTCTAGTATATTAGTAAAAAGAATCTAGTCCTATCTTGCCATACATATCTTGAGCTAATGTAATTGTCATTGGGATTGCCAAGTAACTTTACCACTATGCAAATCAAGTAAATTCATTATTGGGTTACCAAATAATTACACTTTATGCTTAAAATGAGTCATACTTATTCTACCTATAGTAATGAACATAGTAATGGTATAAAGACTCAGGAAATGTAAATGATAATATAAAAGTAAATGACATTGAAAAGTAAATCTATTCTATGTGAGAAGCTTCAATGATGAAGAATACTCTCGATCTTTATTTCTCTATATGAATACTCTATTCTATTCGAGGGTACAGTGATATTCTTGACATTCTTAAAACTTCAAAATTAATTTCATGTTCATTGTACCAAAAATTAAGAAGGATGGATCAAGAGGGAATGATTAGGGTGTGACATCAAGGGGACTTGGGGATTCTCTTTGGTGACATCTGTGAGAGTTATCATGCAAGATGGTTGTACTAAGATCCTTGTAGATCTAATGCAAAATGGGAGTAAGAGTCATCAAAAGACACTCAAAAATCCAGTGCTGTTCTAGGGGGTCCCACTGGAAAGACATGCATCCATGCCTAAAGACCTAAAGCTTGATGGCTTTTCTAGATTTAGCAATCAAAAAAAAAGAAAAAAGAAAGAAGAGAAAAAGAAAATGAAAAGAAAAGTGCCACAAAAAAATATCACTCCTCCCTTGAATAAAAAACCAAGTGATCGTATGCCTTATTATCATGGTACTCTCATAGTCATTCATCATGGGATGAAACAATGTAGTATCACTGATTAGAGGAATGGACTTGCTTCTGATCTTGGAATGATAGGTTAATGACACATTAATCATACTTTACATGTAGGATTCACTATGCCCTAGGTTAGTTACATCATGTCCCAATCTCTACAATCCCTTCTACACCCCATCTCATCTCATTGTTCATGTAGTTTCTACTTGTGTCTTGTGTAGCATAGAATTTCTACCTCATTCCAGTGATACTTACATGTGTGTATGTTGTGGAACTAGTGTGGATTACATTTAACCCCCCAAGTGCCCATGGACACCTGTAGGTGTGGTTATGCAAGGACATTATAGGTTGGAACCTACTTTTGGGCGGACCCACTTGCGTAATTTTATGTAACTATCACTCATAACACATCTTCCACACAACATTTATTACCCTTAGCATATCTTCAAAAAATGTTCTTTCCCTCATTACTACCCCTCTAATTCAAAATGTTCCTATAACCCATTACATAGCCTTTTTCTCTCCCTGACCACCCAAGGCCTTTAGCAATCAATTCCACCACCACATTTATTCATGACTTCAAGAACTAGTTAAATTACCCTTGAACCCTTTAATACTTGTTCACATGTCCTTAGTTTCCATCATTCATTTCAGAAAAATCTTCAAAATTTAGTATATTGTGTTGTGCCTTAAGTATCGATAGGCTGTGATATCACGTATGCGATATCATGTTACATTAACCTATAAAAACATGCCCCCCCCC
>MNCI01021551.1:141050-158317 GCA_015680685.1 Gnetum montanum
CACAACCGCACGCCGCAACAACACACACACATACTCACATTAACTACTGAGTTTATTTGGAGGTATCTGGGCCTTGGTGTTGCCAGAGACCAGCAGGCACCTAAATCCTGTTCGAGGACACTCGTTGGCGGTCGCGTCCCAAACGGTCGCCAACAACCACCTAATTCTAATTCTTTTTTTTAACCCTTATTTCCCAATCCCATTTTCAGATTTATGTTTTGGTGATCCTTAGCTGAGTCCTAACTTTGGTAAGGTGGCTTTATTAATCATTCAATTTTAATTTTTTTTTTGAAATTTTGCATTTCACTATTTTCCATTTAAATTTTATAAATATCAAAATTTCATGCATTTATTTATTTTGGAAAAAAAAATTTTAATAGCATATTTTAGTGTTTTTTTGTCAAAAAATACTATTTTCCAATATTCTTTTTTCTTTTTACTCAATTTTATAGTTTTATCTTAACATTTATATTATTTGATTCTTGTTTTATGAGTGAACCCTTCCAACAAGAATCATTTACCTGTTCCCCTAACTAACAAGCTACCCATCACTTTACTTTAAGAAAACAATAAACCTCAAGTTTCCCAAGTTCAATCCCTAGGAGAACTCGAACTAGGATGGTAGCCTATCAACCCCCGATTCCCTTGGTGAGCAATCCCTTTAACTTCACCAATTATCATGAGATCCTAAAATCACTCCAAAACATAAACTTGTTCTATGATCCCACAACCCCTACTAGTGATGCCCACTAACACACACAATGTTTTGAAAATTTACTAGAGATCTACAACATTGTACAAAACGACATACCATGTAGGTTATTTGTGACAACTTTTAGGAGCAATGTCACACAATGGTTTTTGATGCTCCCTAATGCCTCCATTAACTCATGGAAAGAATTCAAAAATAAGTTCCTACTTTAGTTTGACAATTTCACTAGCTTAGCCATAGCATCAAGCAATTTCACAAGCTTAAGGAAAATACCTGGAAAGAATGCCAATGACTACAACTTAAGATTCCTCCATCAACTTACCTATGTGCCAAATGAGATGCATCCACAACCTGATGGTATTCTCAACTTCTACCTTTCTACCATTGATCCATTTTTCACATATGTCATCAAATCTGATCCCAACATAACCAAAATACAAGGAGTAATGGCTAAAACCATCAAGTTGGAACAAATTACCCTCGTGAATATTGTTCAAACCAAATTTGGGATGATGAGCATTGGTAATCCTATGCAATCTAACCCTCTACCTCTATTGACTTTTCCAATGACCAATACTATATTTTAGACTGCTTTCCCCTTTCAACTAACTCAACCTTCAAAAAATTACTTTTAAAGTTCACCATCTTCTTCATTTCTACCATCTAACACTAGTTTGAATGATGACCAATCAAAGGCCTTAATTCAATCCATCATAAACCTGAATGGGATATCTAATCATGTTGAACCCCCAACTCAAACTCAAAATCAGATGACCCAGATATTAACTTCACTTTAAAAACTTTCAAATGAAGTAGTTGAAATAAAGAAAAACAACAACAAGGTTTTCATATAATCTGAAAATCCAAGTACATCAATCAATGATGATTATTATTATCTCCATAATACCAACCAACATTCTAAGAAAACTTGTCTCCAATTTTTAGCACTATATGGTGACAATGCCAAAACTCAAAAAAATGGAAAAACCCCTATTATGGTCCTTAATGTACCTCATGAAATAGAAAACAAAGAGGTTTCCTCATTGGAACAAGTTATAGTAAATGATCCCAATCCACATAACACTCACTACTGTAGACTTTGTGACATTGTGAATACCACACAGCAACAAACTAGAAATAATCCTTATACCTATCCAAATAGAAGAGTTCCTAGTCAAAACAATACAAACAACCAAACTGGGCCATCCTAAGTAAACACCCCACAATGACCAAATTCCACTTTTCTACCTAGAATAGCCCCACCTCAACAAAAAGCCAAAGACATACATAAGACTTATGATTTGGTTGAGGATTTGAAAAGAGTTAAAGCCAACATTTTGATGTATGATCTCCTACACTTTAATGAAATGAAAGAGGTGATTTAGAATATAGTTCATACACTTGAAACTAAAAAAATAAAAATCTCCACTCCCTAAAAGGAAATTTCACTTCATAGAAAGTCCTAATACATTACCAATACAGAATGCAAACAATTCCATGTTAAGAAAGAAAGATCAACCTCATTTCTTAACAACTTTGATTCTTTTAGGAAATAATGTTCATAATTATTTTATGGATTCTAGAAAAACTATTAGTTCCATGCCACTTGAGGTATGTAAGGCTTTAGAAGCACAAATTACATCACAAACAATAAATGTGATTCAACTTGATGGATCTAACATACCTGTAGTGGGGTCATTAAAAGGAGTGAAAGTGCAACATAAAAAATACCCTATATTTACATGTTACATATATATCTTAGTAGTGGATACGTCATCCACTTATGGTGTGCTCTTATCTAGGACATTTGGAGCTAAGTGTGAGCACTTCTTTATGTCAAATTTCTCAAAATGATTATTCTCTATCAAAGGAAAATCTAAATATATGATTATACTAAGTGAACCCTTTTATAAACAAGAGGTAACAACTATCGATCAATAGAATAAATCTCTAGGAATTCAAAATACCAACCTTTTTGTTATAGTGGTTGAGCTAGGACTTGGCAAATATTTGATGAATGACAATATAGGTGAAATTCTAGGAATAAACACTTTTGCATACACGTATTCTACCCAATATTATTAAACTTTTAGAGTGTGGGAAAAAATGTATGAAGATACTTTGCCATACCACCAACATGATGGAAGAACTTTTCTTTTTAGAGACCCACAATCATTAGGAAATGATAAGGACATAAGTGAGATTCTAACTAATGAAATATTAGAAGATGATCCAAATTTAAATGATGATCATTGTTGCTTTGATCATAGGGCTGATTTTTTATATTTCACTAACTTAAACACTTGGATACTAAGAGTGGATGATGCCTCTTCCAAGAAAGGATATGGAGAAATAATAATGCTTATACCTCCTGGAAAAGCTCCTATCCTTAAAGCTATCAATTTCACACAACCTATGACTAACAACATGGTTGAATATTAAGCACTTATACATGGGATCAAACTAGCTCAATAATATGACTTATCCAAACATAAAATCTATAGTGACTCCCAACTAATAGTAAACCAAGTTAATGGAATATTTGATGATATAGATGCCATCATGAAAGCATATAAAGCTTATATTCTTGAACCTTTTAAAGAGTTTGAACATGTAACCATCAAACATATATCAAGAGAAGAAAATTATGTTCCTGATGCTTTAGCCCAAATGGCCATCACTTTGGATTTTTTGTTTAAAAACAATGCTTAGGATTCAAAAATTATTATTGAAAAGGTGAAGTCCTATTCTATCCTTGATAATGTCTTTTCTTTTCAAGTGTTTGATGATGATGACCATGTTTGTAAATTTCTATTTTCTGAAGAAGAATTTAGTGATCAAGGAGATATATCAAAGGATGTTGTATTGTTAAACAAAATATCTATTATTTGATGACTTACATACCAAGACCATAGACTTATCTAAGAATACTAATTGAAAAATGTTAGCTGACACTGAAACAATTCAGATTCAAAAGAAAGGAAGATAATAGCTATTAAAATAGGAGTTTGTTTACATCCAAATGAAAGACAAAGCCTAGTTGAATTGCTATATGAGTTTAATGATGTTCTAAATTGGACTTATGAAGACCTTAGAAATTTCAATCCATTAGTGATGGCACATAAAATTCCCCTTAGGCCAGAAACAAAACCATTTAGTAAAGAACTTGGACCTATAAATCCAAAGATTGAAGCCCTCATGAAAGCAGAATTGACAGGATTCTATAGTCTAAAATTATTTACCTAGTGAGATACTCTAGTTGGATATCAAACTTAGTGCCGATTAGGAAACAAACTTGTGAATTAAGGTTATGTATTGATTTTCATAACCTTAATACTTCTTGCATTAAGGATAATTATCCACTCCCTCTTATGGAGGAGCTATTGGAAATCACGAATAATGCTCAAATGTATACCTTTTTGGATGCGTATTTAGGATATAATCAAACTTTAGTAAGTTAGAAAGACCAATATAAAATGGCTTCTACAAAAACATGAGAAACTTTTCAATTTGCTAAAATTCCCTTTGGCCTCATAAATGTTGGTTTTACCTTTCAAAGAGCTATGGACAAAAATTTTAAGGGGCTAATCAAGAAGTGCATTTTTATTTACATAGATGACTTAACCATTTTCTCCAAAGATCGGGGTACACACCTTAGAGACCTTAGAAACATTTTTATAACATGTAGGAGATTTAGCATCACCTTGAATGCAAAGAAATCCATCTTTGGAGTCCACAGTGATAAATTTCTAGGTCACATAGTGACTAAAGAAGGGATTACAATCGATCTCGAGTGGGTAAATGCAATCTTAGAAGTACCTTACCATTTATCCAAGATTGATCTAAAATCTTTCTTTGGGAAAATTAACTTTGTTAGATGATTTATCCCTATCTATGCTAAATTAGTTAGACCATTGAATGAGATGCTTAATAAAGATAGTAATATGCACTAACTAGACGACAAACAAAATGCTTTGCTTGCTATTATGGAAGCCATTATAGATGCCCCTATCCTAGCTTCTCCTTGGTATGAAAATGATTTTCACTTATATGCTTTTTCTAGCAATGTTACTACCACTGCTATCTTAACTCAAGATGTAGTTGATTAGGATGAGAGACCCATAGCTTTTATGTTTGTGGCTTTAAAGAATACAGAATTAAAATACTCACCCATAGAGAAGAAATTGTATGTTGTAATAAAAGCCTTGAAGAAATTTCACTACTACCTATTAAACACAAAGGATTTTGTCATTGTCCCTAACCTAGCTACCATTTCTTTAGCTAAATTACAAGATCCTAGTGAAAAACACGCTAAATGGGTTATGAAGTTACAAGAATACGATATTCAATGGAAGATATCCAAGTTAGTTAGAGGGATTGGTCTTGCTAGCTAATTGCAAAAGCCTCAAATTTAGAAAGTTGTAATGCATCGAAAGATAAAGAATCAATTCCTCTTCACATATTATCCATTGATGAGAAAAATGATATCCCATTTGCTCCTAATCAATGGTATGATCCATGGTATGGTGATATCAAATTTTATTTAACCTTATATTGTTGTCCCTACAATTTACCTAGATATAAGAGAAAGCTTTTAATATTAAAATGTTCTAAATTTGCTCTAATAAGTGGTGAAATATTTAGAAATAATTTCCAAGGGATATACCTTAAGTGCTTGAACCAAGAACAAGCTAACAATGCTCTAAAATAGCTCCACAAGGAAGGACATATAGGATACCACTCTTTAGTTCATAAAATCATGAGGGCTGGTTATTATTGACCTACTATGATCAATGAAACTCACAAATTTGTTAGAACTTGTGTCCAATGTCAAATATTTAATGGTAAAGACCCCAAGAGTTTAGCTCCTTTACAGCCTATAATAGAAACTAGACCATTTTCACAATGGGCTTTAGATTTTATCAAAGTGATCAATCTTTTATCTACTACCCTATACAAATTTATCTTAACAATAACTAATTATTGCACACATTGGTTACAAGTGAAAGAAACTAAAATTTCATCATCTTGTGAGGTTATTTGCTTCTTAGAAAATGATATAATCTCTAGGTATGGGTATCCTTATGCTTTACTAGTCGACAACGGACCCGCCTTCATCTCCATAGAGTTTACAAATTGGACTAGAGATCATAATGTCAGTATTAAGGTGGTAACCGAATATTATCCTCAAGGTAATGGTTTGGCTGAATCCAAACAAATTATATTAGATGGAATTAAGAAAATAATAGCCCAAAACCCATGAGCTTATCATGAACAACTAAAATGGATAGTTTGGGTAGATAGGGTTCGTTATAAAAAATTGATCAAGACTATACCATATGATTTAGTGTATGAACAAGAACCAAAATTGCCAATAGATTTGTAGATTCCTGCATATCAGTTCTTCTTAGACTACTTACCAACTAACAAGCATCTAATATCACCTACATATGACATTTGGAATCTAGAGCTTAAAAGGGTCAAAACAATTGAAAATATATGTAGTCATTAACAAATTATCAAAAAATGGTTTGATAAGAAATATGTAGCTAATATATTTCAACTAGGTGACCTGGTCCATAAGAGAGATAGAGCACCTAGTTAGACTAGCCCTAAAAATAAGTTTTTCCCTATGTGCTTAGGTCCATTTCAAATTACAGACATCATTGGCTCCAATGTGTACAAAATTGTTGATTTGCAGGGACATAAGTTAATGCATTTCATGTGAAGAATTTCTACTCAAGTGCCCACGTGGACATCTAGTAGATTCTTAGTCACATGTTTTCTTTCCTTTTGTCATGCATTTCATTTGTATATAGTTGTATTTGCATGTTTTCTTTGCATTTCCATTGTCTCTTTCTTAGCATATTGGCTTCATCTGATTTGTGCTTTCATATGATTTTAATAATCATTATGATCATTTGGTTACTAGGCATTGGGTCATCATAACACCATTGGAAAATAATGCAAGAATAATGCTTTATATGATATATCCTAGTATATTATATATTTTAATAATGTTGCAATTCTTCCTAGTCTTTTTAAGGTTTTAGTTTTATTAGTTATGTTAGATTATGGAGGATGGGATTTATGCTAACTTATCATGTAATAATCATGATCATGTGAGTGTAGAATATGTGATGTTGGAGAATGGATAGCCATAATCATTAGGTGACCTTGGAAAATTTCATCTTCCCTCTCATAAGTCCTAGCCCTTAAGTGTGATGATCCATGGCTACCTTGTGATCAATAGGGTGAATCATGTACACTTGCAAACCTTTAGCCACCTAGGAGACCTACTATGATGCCATTAGATTATAATTAAAGGCACACACATAAGGGTTTAACTACACAATGGGCAAAGTTTCAAAAGGACCATGTTCTTTGATAGTGTAGCTAATCAACCAAACTCATGTTAGATTTCCTACCTTAAGAATAAAGTACACCATGAGCAAAGTTCCTTTATTAAAAAAAAGGAATGAGGGCCATGTTCATTAGTAGTGTAATAAGTTCTTGAGTGTGATGGGGTTTGGTAGCAATCCTTACCCTAATCTCCATGTCTCCTTTTGAACCTATTTCCCAAAAATTCAAAAAAAAAATCAAATAATCCCTTTTATCCATTTTTTTTCTAAATGTCAAAAAGAAAAGAGTCATAAGGAAAAATCCAAAAGTTGTGCCTAGCCACTATCTAACATAAGTTTGTCCTCCTCATTAAGTTTGGCATAAGTCTCATGCTTAAATTAGTTCACATACTTTTGAAAATATTGGGAATGAGATCTTAGTTATACACTTTCATTATATATATATTTATCTATGTAGTTAAACTTATGATTTATAAAGAGTATATATTTTGAGCTTGATTAAATAAGATGGTGTGGTAAGGGTGGCCCACATTTAGTTCTCACTTGATTATATGGTTTTCTTAAATCATGTTTAGATTAGTGTAGTTTATTTCTAATTTTTTCTTTTGTAATCTTTTCAATCATCTATCTATTGCATCTCCTTTTTTCTTTAAATTTCTATGGTTTTGTTAATCCTTGCACTTACATACAATTTTTGTTTTGGGAGCTAAGTGTTGATGTCAACCTCACCCATGCTAAGCATGTGGGCATAATTTACTAGTCTAAGCCTCTAGGTAGGGTTTCTCGATTTGAATAAGGGTGCTTTCAATGAGAGGTATCATGAAACCTTTAAATTAGTATAAAAGTGTTTCAAAGAATACAATGCAAACTATGGATAGGATAATATGACAATATCTCTAAATTTTATGCTTTCAAGCTAAAAAAGTAAATCATTAAACAAAAATAATTTTCTTAAATTCTATTTATGGATCTAGATTCCAAGTTTCTAAGAAAAGTGAGCTAATGATGCAATGAACTAATTTTCATGTTTATAGGATCAAGTTAGTCATACTGCTCACCTAAAATTTGTAGAATTTATTACTAGGCTATCATTTATGGATTTAGTTCTTACCTACACTAAGCATTAACTAAGCTAAAAGCATCATCAGTCCCACAAAAGGAATGTAATGATTTTATTTTTTTGATTCTCTTTAGGAGGCTGCTATTGCTGCTAGGTTGTTTCTTCAAAAGCTAGCTTCTCGATGATTTTCACTAGAATGTGTTTAGTTACACAATGGATTCTCTTTCTTTCTGTAACCTAGAATTCTAAAAGAGAGGGTCCAATCAAAGAAGAATTAATGAATACCTAGAAATAAGAAAGGATTTGAATAAAACACAGTTGATGAACTCCAACATGGTTGGAGGAGTCAAGTACTTAGTTGTAGGTTGTACATAGGTAGTGTCTAGAACAAAGATGTCACCGTGGTGGTGGGAGTTATGTGGTGGCACTAGGCATTATGGCATTTTGTGAAGAACATGGTGAACATAGTGGTGGTCACATTAGACGTGGGGATGTAAGTGTAACTGACATGAGGGTAGAGGGCATGGTGAATGTGGTGAATGTGGTTTCATAATGGCTTGGGGGGTGGAGAACATGGAGTGGTGGCATTCATTGATGGTAGCATGGTGTGGCAAATTTTGAGGTTGAAACACTTTGTAGCTTCATGAGGGTAGAATGACACATTCAGTCCCATGAATATCTATGTCAAATGCAACCTTAATGGGGAGTACATCTTGGCATAGTAACTCCATATAGAGGGATCCATCTTGCTCCTTCTAAGAAGAAGGGATCTAAGGTTCCTTCCAATACATCACTAAGAATATTCATGTATACTTCCTTGCTGTACTTATTTCACCTCTACATCTATGAGTAGTAATTCCATCAGAATGTTATTGGATCTAGGAAATATTATGAAAAGTGGTTTTCTTAGTATGCCTTCCATTCTCCACCTCCCTAGATCATTTACCAAACTCTCCTTAGTCTAGTAGGGTGCTTTAAAAGGATTGATCAGCCTCTCCTCTCTCTAATAGGACACATGGTGGTTGCAATCATGATTGCAGTCAGATATCCTAGCCTCCTCTCTCCCATAGGAACATTGTAGCAACATTGTAAGCATCAAAAGTAGCAAGGCATGTGAGGTTCTATTTTTCATCCCTCCAATGATGATCAAGAAGTGCATGACTCACGGTAGCTAGCAGGAAATGCAAACAACATGTGGTGTGATGACGATGCATGTGGTAGGCTCTTACATGGTTGACATTAGCAACTATAGTAGGTGGTCTCTCTCCCACTAGTAGCAAAAATCAAAGAATCCATGGGCCCCTCTCTGTATGGATCCCTCCAAATGCATAGAATGTCAAGTCAATGACAACACTACCTTGCTAGGTGATGATGGCAACAATAGTGACAGTGTAATGAGCTGTAGCTAATGCTACACCACGGCAGATAGTGGTACAACCTAAAGTGGCAAGTGCATCCAACCCATGTGTGCATGCTATTGTAGGAAGGGATGGCATCACATTCTTGTAGTAGGAACTATCTCTCTCCCCCTCTCCCAGAGCAATAGGATGTGTGGTGGATGGAATGGTGGCAACCTCTCTCTTCCTTAGGCAGTACATTGCTAACATGCATCAACAATGTAGGATCTCTCACTTCTTCCTTGTGTGCAAGTGGTAGTTAGTGCAATGATGGTAGTTGCTTCAAATAGCACCCAACACAGACTGGTGGTAGTAGCAAGAGACTAAGGAAAATTTTAAATTTACTGTATGTTTATTTACTCTAGAAATTTAAGTTACTCAAAGTTCCTTAATTTTCCAATTTAATTTATTTTTTCTGGAACATCACATGACCCTCTCCAACTAAGACTATTCCCAAGTTTCCATACCCATATGGGAGGCACCCTAGGCAATAGTCTTCTCACATGAATGTTTTTTTGGGTGTTGATGCGTCCAAAATTTACACGTCAACAAATTCCTATTTGGTCAAGTCACTTAGTATATATAGTCCCTATAGTATGTTTCTTGAAACAAATAAAATTTCACCAAAATGCTTTAGCACAATTCTACAAAAATCTACTCCTAATTTTCCCTACAGAGAAATATCCACAAGAAAAATAGACATAGAGAAAGATTCAATGGAATTTAAAAGAGAAAAAGAAAGAAAGGCATATTTTTGTGAAATCTCAAATATTAAAGCAAGATAAATTGAATGTGAGAAAACACTTTGCAATAAAGCTATTCCAATTCAATCTAAGTATTACAAATTGCTTAAACCCTCTAAGCTCAATAAGTAATTTTGTAAAAAACACTCTTATTAAACTACCAGAATGTTTTGTAAATGTCAAAGTACAAGCTTTTATTTAGCTAGTTAATAGTTGTCAAGAACTGCAAGCAATAGAGCTATTAGAAAAATTTAACATTTTCAACATTGAAATATCAAGGTAATAAACTTTTAAAAAAATGAAGCTATTTCAAGTTAACTCAAAGTATCAAATATTTTCTTGGCCCTCTAGACTCAAATAGGAAATTTCATTAAGGCATCACTATTAATTGCTCAAGATTCTTTTCAAAGATAACATAAGCTCTTTTACAAAAACCAAATAGAAGCCTAGAATTGCACAAAAATAAAGCTATAAGAGCAATCAAAAAAATCCAAAAATTAAATGCCAAGCATAATATTATCTAAAACATTATCTAACAAACTAAGAGAAAATAAGGAGAAAAGAACTCATAGGATTAAAACAAAGAAGTTGAATTGATGATACAATTAGCAAGCCATTCTTTACAAGTAATATTCAATACTTCTTCTTGATCTTTCACTAAAAAATAATGTATAGCATTCATAAAAAGAAGGATCGAATATATGTCATCTAGCCTACTCCATTAAATGGCTAAAATGTACCAACATTTCTTGCCCTTATTTAAAATGCTTTAAAGAATTTTATGCAAGCTCCATTTTAAACTAAACTATAATTGAAGCTTCTTATTGAACTTTTTACAGTGTAAAATAGTAAATATTTTTGGAAAAAAATTCCCATCAAGCTTAAGGTTTGATGATATAAAAATTTCATTCCTAAGAAATAAAAACAAAAACTGTACAAGTTAAACCACAACATAAGCTGCTTAGTAGAAGGAAAGAGAGAGGTCAAAGTAACCCTCTTAAGAATCCTCTTGTCTTGAATTCTATCATACTTGATTTCTATTATAATCCAAGATTTCTTCTCTTTCCTTTGTTTTATTGGTGCTCCCACTTCTTTACTCCCCATGTTATCCTTTGCAACATTATTTCCAGAAACTATCTCCTTCCATTTTTCAAATGTTGCTTTAATATCAATACTCAAAGCTTCATATTTGGCCTTGTTGTTAATGCAAGGGAAAGATAGAGGAACTTCCTTGAACATTTATGAAGAATCATCATTTACTAGGACTACTCTAGCTTCTTCACTTTTGGAGTTACAAGAACCATCAAAGTATAATTCCCACTTGCTATTATCTTGAGATCTCTCTTTTTCCAAGTTATAAACTTCTTGATGTGTGCAAATTTTGGATTCAAAAGATCTTGTTTCAACAACTTTATTTTCTTCATTCAAGGTAATGTTTTCNATCTTGTTTCAACAACTTTATTTTCTTCATTCAAGGTAATGTTTTCAATCATCAAAGGTTTACTATATTTGTATATTTGATTTGGTTTCCTTTTCAAAGGTAGGCACATATGGAAGTAATCTATTGATATGCAACTGGAGAAATTTTTCCTCCAACTTCTACTTAACAAAAGGCTATGTGAATCTAAGATATCTACTACTTGAATGATTACTCTACTTTTTATACAGGGTTCAAAAGTGATTTCTAATAGAAAATTGGGTAGTTGATGCACAATCTTCACTATGCTTTTCTCCACTTGAACAATCTTTTTATTCGATTTTTCAGGACTCAAACCAAGTTTTTTGCATATAGAAAATGACATGATAGTAGATGTAGCTCTAGAATCAACCAGATAGTTATGTAGCTATTTATCTTTTAACTTAATTGTAAAAATAAAAGGAGGAGCTTCTTTATCAAGAGTACAATCACAGCTGATTTTTATTTTCTTATCAATGTTAGATACATAGCTTAACTCTGACTCTCCAAATTTCTTTTAAGCTTTAATAACCTTCAAAGCTTTTCTTTGTTGATCTCCTATTTGTAACAATTGATATATTTTGAAGTTGGCCTTGACGTGTTTAAAATCCTCAATTAGATTATAAGCTCCATCTCCATAAAAGCTTAGTTTCTTCATCTATTTATTAAAATTCTAATTTTGAGTACTTTTCTCTATGTGATCTTCTTATTTTTCTTCCTTCCACTTGGTTCAAAAATCTTCCTCTTAGTAGATGGGTAAGAAATGACATTTGGAGGTCTAGAAGTAGTTAATCTTTCTTTTGATCACAAATTATATCCATTTTCTTCATTGTTATTACACTCTTCATCTAACAATATATCTTCTTTAGAACTTGATAAAGAAAAGGTATGATATAGATCCATTCTCAAAAGATTTGTGTATGTAATGAACACTATACAACTCATTATTAGATTCAATATCAAGGAAGTTGGACATAGCAACATCAATTTTTTCTTCATCATCTACTAACTCAGTATCTTGATGGTCTGGTTTCCTATTTTTCTTTTCTTCCTTAATTTTAACTTTTGCCAAAACTTTTTCTAATTTCACTATTTTATTGGACAAGTCTCTCATTAACTATCCCATTTCATATTCTTTGCTTTCTAACTCTTGCTTTGTCTTAATACAAGATGGCCTTGGTAATGATTTAAGTTGGGCAAAATTTTGCAGTAGGATTCTAATTTTTTCTTCAAATTTTTAACCTATGATAATTTCTTCATTATTCAAGTTCAACTATTTTTTTCTAATTCAATGTTAGCAATTTTGAAGTTCTCCTTAACCAAACTGAAATATTAGGATTCATAGCCTTAAGAAAAAATGTCTCTAAGCATTTATTTTGATGGTATAGACTATCTTTCAAAGAGCCCACAAATTCTTTGAAATTTAATGTTGAAATATCTAATTGACTCTTTAACTCCTTGCTTAGTGATGAGACACGATATGCACAAGCCACGATATCGTGTACGCGATATCGTGGCCGCCGCGATATCGCGTTGTCCCCTATGATATTGCGTACGCGATATCACAATCCGTCATCAAATCTATAAATAAGAGGCGGCACTCCCCTCATTTTCCATCCTGGCTAGAAGTAGTAGAGCTCTAGTAGTTTGATCACTCCAGAGTTAGATTAATTTCCCATGTGCCCGCAGTAGGAGTCCTAGAGTGAACAACTCTTTATTTGAGCAACATTGTACCTGAACACAAGTTGTGTATGGCAATAAATACAAACTTGATTGGATAAACCTTGTAGTGCATGGATAGGATTTTATTTATTGTTATTTATTGCTTTCCTAGAACGCAGTACAAGTACGACTTGATTACGAGCATCTAAGGATGTGTACGACTAGTCAAGGAATCGGCTGCTCGTCACATGCGGTATGAGTACGACTTGATTACGAGCATTGTGACTACTTGGTAACCCAGTAGCGTATTCCAGGATCTATGCTTCATAATCCCAATGGTAGTCCCAGTGTGTATGGCTAGTCAAGGAATCAGCTGCTCATCGCACTTACGCTAGTTAGGTTCTCTCACGCTTATCTCCTAGAACGTGGGATAAGTACGACTTGGCTACGAGCACCTACGGGTGTGTACGGCTAGTCAAGGAATCAGCTGCTTATCACACTTAGGCTAGTTAAGTACCTCAATACGACCACTTCGAGCACGTGCATTACGTGTGGTGATCCCGGTAATGATTAGCGTTTGGTAGCCATAGTTGCATAGTTTAGGGTGTGTACGGTAAGTGGGAATGGATGCTGACGCTAGTTAATATAGACTTAGGTCCTTAGTTAGAGTTAGTTAGCTTTCTCAACCCTTCACCCTTTAGCATAAGAGATAAACCTGAAAAGATGAAAAAAAATCATATACCTCGGACTTAACCATACACCATGACAACAACAAGTAAGTCTGGGAAGACAACGAATGATTAACCCCAAGTGTTCCATGGGGCGTTTAAGCATTTAGTCTATGGAGTTCGACCGGATCATGCGTGCTACGCTCGTTTCATATGGTTGAGTGTAGGGGTACCTTGCCACTCATCATTGGCACCATTGCCAGGGACTAAGTGTTTGCGCACCGAATAGAACATAAGGGATATCACTCACATTGTTTTGAGCCTTAACAAACCTTCGGGTTAATCAAAGAAACATTATATATGGTAAATTAGCACACTGATAAAATTGCCTNTGGGTTAATCAAAGAAACATTATATATGGTAAATTAGCACACTGATAAAATTGCCTTCTTCTCATAAAGGCAACTCACCACCTAAGGACCATACTAGAGATAGTCGGCAAGATAAAAAACATAACCAAAATCAACCAAGTCCTAAGCAGTATAAGATGACATATACTCATCCTAATGAGTATATTCCTAATTTTACTTTTGTTCTCCATCAAGATGAACAACTGCGGTGTAGAGATTTGCAAGGTAACATTGTGTTACCCCCAGATCGATCAATCTCTCGCATGCTTTTCCGTGCCTTAGTACAGATTGGCATGCAAGAACATTATGCTGAATACGTTGTGGATGGTTTTGACATGAGGGATTATTATCCCACAGATGCTCAACGTATGAGAGATTTAAGGCAAGAGAGTCAACATACTTTTCTGAAGGGCAAAGCCCTGCACGTCCTTAGCGAAATAGGAGCTAAGGAACCCCTTGTCATGGGTTCTTTAGCAAAGGATGTTCCCCCTCCTAACGATGGTGAGGAGGAAGGGTATCAGAACATAGGATCAACGCTCCATATCCTTGGTTATGATACCCGTGAACACCAACTATTCACAGAGGGAACAACCACTCATGCTAAGAACGGGTACTTTGATCGTCACCACGATCGGGGTCATAGCAGCTGAAGAGAAGGTAAGAAACATTATCATGGCAATGGTTCCCTTTCTTCTTCCCCTTCTTCACATCACTCACCCTCTCCTTCCACATCTGGGTGTAGCCACCATGAACATAAAAGGGAGGATAAAAGTAAAAAGGATGACAAACCTCGATGGGATAGTCGAGAGAGAGGGCAAGGGCAAGGACGTAGGGAGAGTAGGGAATCACGTAGACATCATAGGCATCATGAAAGAGACGATCATGATGAGCCCCTACTCGCAACCCAAAGTATGCTTGACATTATGGAGGCAGTTAGGATTCCCACAAGGCATTTGAAGGATAGTCGGATCAAACGATTAGACATGAACAATATCCCACGATTTGAAGGGGGATACAATGCTGATCTGCAATATCATTTGCAAGCATTCCATGATGCCTGTGCCTTGCAGAATATAGACAGTGAGTGGCAGAATCTTAAGTTATTCCCAAGGACACTCACCAAAGAAGCAGAGAGCTGGTACCGATCCTTAGAACCAGAAACCATTAGGAGGTGGAGTACGATGCTAGAACTGTTCAATGAAAAGTATCAAACATACTCCAGAGTATCCAATTTGCATAAGAAGATCTAAGGCTAGAAGCAAGGTCATCACAAACCCTTAGATGCTACCATGGCCCGCTACTACACATTGTTACATCGTTGCCCGGGCCATGGGTACACACAGTGGGATCAACTGTGTCACATCGTGGATGGGCTAAGGTATGAAACGAGATGAACCCTTGGAAGCTATGCCCAAGGGAGGCTGTCACAACTTAGAGCCCATGAAGTGCAAAGCTTGTTGGAGCAAGTAGCAAGTAGAGAAGGTGAGCTATGTAAAAGGGAAACTACAGAGGAGTACAACCGTGATCCCTCCCTTCGAAAGAAGGGAGTGAAATTTTGTGATGAAGAGGATGAGTCACCAATTGAAGAGCTGGTGAACCAAAAAACCTTGCAGATCCAAAAGTTAACAACAGAAATAGCAGCTAAGGTAAATGATGTATGGAGTTCCTTAGACTCTAAAATTGAAACCATCTTAAAAATTGTAGAAGAGTCTAAGGTACAGCAAGGTAGTGACAAAGGTAAGAAAAAGTGGAGAGATTTAAGCCCTACACAAAACAAGGGTAAGGGGAAAATCACTAACTCCAATGTGGCTATAGATTTTGATGCAGACGATGATGGTGGATGTTAGGTCTGCTACTATGACCATCCTAAGGGATGTTGCCCCATTATCTCACATCTACAGGAGTCTGGGGTGTATGCACTAAATCCAACACTCAATCAATGGTAAACACCCCGAAGGTTGCCTTATCCACAAGGTAACCCAAGGCAGTTCCACCACCCACTAACATATTATCCAAGTGGAACTCCACCTCAGCCCATCGGACAACATCAGCAATGGCAATACCCACAGTCATGGGGGATGCCATCATCGAAACAACAGTACCCTTACTGGCAACCTAATCCTTATGGATATTATGTGCAGCAGCCAATTTCTCCAAGTGACTCTATGGGTCGCGCAACCCCCAACCATCACTACCAAGCTCGGGAGTACTTCAGAAGGACTCCTTCTCCTCTGGGAGACACTCCATACCCACACCATCCTCTTAATCCATCCGCATCTCTTCCACCTCAAGTAGTTCCCGTAACACCTCCTGCTCCAACATTACAAGGGGAACTTCCTCCTCAACTGCAGCAACGTCACACTGCGAGAGTTGTAAATATCCAACTTGTTGTTGGTTTTGACAACTGTAAAAAGAGAAGACCTTACTTCAGAATGAAAAGCCTAGACAAACTCTCGCAATAACAAGCGGTTAAGGCCATGTACAATCCTCCACCATATAACACTTCGGAGCACCCTTCCGTCCAAAATCAGAGCCTAAACCATACGGTTATGTTAACGCATACCATAACTGACTGGATCAAGGTAGGCTACCTTCCCAAGAAACTAACTAATCCTGGGAGTCCATTAATCTATTTACAGATCGCTGAAAATGAACCACATAGGGCTCTTCTTGACTCAGGTTTCGGAGTCAACTTAATTTCAGAAAAGATGTATCATGCCTGGAACCTGCCCCAACTTAAGAAGAGCAACATTCAACTAGAGCTAGAAGACCAGTCCATCACCATTCCCTTGGGATT
>MNCI01021551.1:158588-174638 GCA_015680685.1 Gnetum montanum
TTTTACACATTTTTGTTTTACAAAGTTATTTAACTTTTCTAATTTTTGTTTTACAACATCGTTACACTTTTCCATTTTTTGTGTGAGTGTGTGTGTGTATCCACCCTGTAAGTTTGTCCCATAATAAGTGTTCGGACTGATGGTATGAAATGTTTTCATATTAATCGCTAATGTTTGGTTTTTCCCTTTAAGTCACAATGTTGATACTAAGGTATGTTTCTTTTGATATGACAGGCAATGAGATCACTTCACCCATCCATCCACTAATTTCTATGGTTTCTCTTGGCTTGGAAATGTACAGTTCCCTTCTAATAAGAACTTTAACGAATCAGTGACTGGGAATGTCTCAAACTAAGGAAGGACTCAAGGATTGCAAAGGGTGTGACTTCAAGGGAACTTGATGCTTTTGTGTTGGTCATTCTCTTGGGTGCTTGGATGTTTCTTCTTGACTTTTCTTACCGTTCTGATGTTACCCAATTATCAGAAGTTGAGACAATAAAAATAAGAAGTCTTTGCATGGTGTGGTTCTCATGCATAAAAACACAAAAACAAAGAAAAGGATGAAAGTGAGAATTCAAAGCACACCCCTTAGACGAAATAAAATTTGGGCTACAATATCTCCTAGAACATGGGATAAGTACAACTTGGCTACGAGCACCTATGGGTGTGTACAGCTAGTCAACGAATCGGCTGCTTATCACACTTAGGCTAGTTAAGTGCCTCAATATGACCACTTCGAGCACGTGAGTTACGTGTGGTGATTCCAGTAACGATTAGCATTTGGTAGCCACAGTTGCATCGTTTAGGGTGTGTATGGTAAGTGGGAATGGACGCTAATGCTAGTTAATATAGACTTAGGTCCTTAGTTAGAGTTAGTTAGCTTTCTCAACCCTTCACCCTTTAGCATAGGAGATAAACCTAAAAAGACCAAAAAAATCATATACCTTGGACTTACTTAACCATACACCATGACAACAAGAAGTAAGTCTGGGAAGACAACGAATTATTAACCCCAAGTGTTCCATGGGGTGTTTAAGCATTTATTTTGTGGAGTTCAACTGGATCGCGCGTGCTACGCTTGTTTCGTATGGTTGAGTGTAGGGGTACCTCGCCACTCATCACTTAGCTTGTACTAATCCACAATATAGTTTTAATTAATCGAATTGATTGTCGAACTGAGTAAAGAAAAGGCTTTTCATGTCATCCCAACTTGTAATACTATTGCTTGGAAAATTTGAATACCAAATTTGAGCAATTTTCTTAAACTTTGCTACAAAAAATCTATAAACCTTATACTAGTGTTGAATATTTGCATGAGCTGAAGCTAACTCAAACATGTGAAGGTATTCTTTAGCCAATTTAGCTTTTTGAGAATAAAAGGTTCAAGCCTACCTTAAGAATGTTGTTGTAGTTTTGAAACCTTAATGAAATAACTCCTTGCTAAGGATTCATGGTTTTGGATTTTCCATCCTATTAGAATTTCTTTGGTCTTCTCTTATAGACTAATAAACGTAATAGAAGAGATGATCTCTTTATCTTTCTAGTTTTTACTCCACTACTTCTCCCAAATTCAAAAACCCTTTTCTATTCTTCTTTTGATAAATAATCAATCTTATAATTAAGAATTTCTTTAGAACCTTTGAAATCTTCTAAACTATTAGTCTATTTGGTCATTAGCCCAAAATAATAGCTACTTCTTTTTCAGGCCCTCCTAACACCAAAAAGAATTATTGGTGTGCTAGGACTATCGATCTCTTTGAATGTAATGAAATTAGACAAAAATGTTCTTATCCTCCTTCTACCACCAAAAAGAATTGTTGGTGATCATTTGGAACTGCCAACATTTTCCTTTGGTCTTGTGACTAGGATCACAAGAAATGAAGGTTTTCCTTCAAACTTGAGTTTAGGTGCTTGCTAGTCTCTAGCAACACTAAGGCCTAGATATCTCCAAATAAACGTAGTGGGAATAGAGATAAATATGCACAAATATTTTTTTATTGTTATGAATGTTGAAATGCTTGGGTTTTTATATGAAACTGTAATTGGCTATTATAACAAAATTCAGCTAACTTTGTCAAATACTATGAGTCATCAAAGATTCCTATTTTGTCAAGTCATTTAGTCTATATAGTCCCTATAGTATGTTGCTTGAAACAAATAAAATTTCACCAAAATTATTAAGTACATTTGTGTAGAAATCTACTCCTAATTTTTCCCAAAGAAAAAGATCCACAAGAAAACTAGAAATAGATTAAGATTCAATGGAATTTAAAAGAGTAGAAGAAAGAAAAGAAACTTTGTGTAAAATCTCAAAAATTTAAGTGAAATAAATTTAACATGAGGAAAAAATTTGTAATAAAGCTATTCCAATTCAATTTAAGTGTTACAAATTTCCTAAACCCTTTGAGCTCAACAAGAAGTTGCATAAAAGTCACTCTTATTAAACTAACAAAATGCTTTGTAAACATTAAAATACCAACTTTTATTTGGATAGTTAATAGTTGTTAAGAATTACAAAGAATAGAGTTATTAAAAATATTTGACAATTTCATGAGTGAATATCAAGGTAATAAACTTTTAAAATAATGAATCTATTTTAATTCAACTCAAAGTATCAAAGATTTTCTTAATCCGCTAGACTCAAATAGGCAATTTCATTAAGACATCATTGTTAATTTCTCAATATGCTTTTCAAAGATAACATAATCTCTTTTACAGCAACCAAATAGAAGTCTATAATTGAGAAAAAATATAGCTATAAGAGCAATCAAAAAATCCCAAAAATAAATATCAAGCATAGTACTATCTAAACCATTGCTAAGAAACTAAGAAAAAAATAAGGAGAAAAGAACTCATAAGATTAAAAAAAAAGTATCTAAATTGATGATGTAATTAGCAGACCATTATTTATAAGTAATCTTCAATACTTCTTCTTTATCATCCCCCCCAACGCCCAAAAAAAATAGTGTATAGCATTCATAAAATGAAGGATGGAATATATTTCATAAATCTTGCTACATTAAATGGTAAAAATGTGCTAACACTTGGTTGGGCCATGGAAGTTATTCCATCAAGGCCATAAGAACCAAAGCAAGCTAGGCTAAAAGGACTTCATGGATCAAAAAGGAAAAGAAACCTCACCAATCTAATACACTAGCAACCACCATCACTTGTGCAAGAATCCTCTCTTTTAATAGTCCTCATTACTACAATCTATGTATCTTACCACTAAATTTTTCTTTATCCATGCCTAGCTATGTTATCTATGCTCTCAAAGCCTAGTCTACTTGAGCCTTCAATTTTTTCAAAATTTTTAGTGAAATGCTTACCTTTGCAAAATCTACCATTTTCTTTGAAGGTACAAACATGCAATGCTTGTAAACACGAACAACACCATAGATTACTACCTTTCCTAGTACCCATGGATGTTAGTGAAATCAGACATCTTCACCTCTCCTAATGACCATGGACATTAAAGGTCTATACCTCAATGGGAAAGAAAATTTTCAATTTAAAATTTAAAATTTAAAGAATAGAACTTGGTTAAATTTAACAAACTGGGCCAAAAAACTTGACAACTAAGAACTAGGATAAAAATTTCATAATTAGATGCATTGGTTCTAAAGTAGTACTAGAATGGGTGAGCTCTTGAAACATCTCAAAATCATGTCTAATTTTTAAAGTTTAAATAGTCATAACATTTAATCCTAAAAGCCTTTTTGGATAAAAAAAATATTTTTTGTAGCATCTTTCAATATTTCAAACATAATGGGAAAGTCAAAATTTTCATATGAGATCTCACAAATTAGTTTTTAATTCTCTTCCTTATTTTTCACTTTAATAAATTTGGGAGTTAAAGTTAGCATAACTCGAGCATTCAATGTATGTTTTTAGCATATAAATATTGTTTCTATTATTTTTAGCCCCTTTCAATCCAATGGTGAGGTTAGATTGGTTATTTGAAAAACCAAAAATTAGTAGATAGCTTAAATTGTGTCTTAGTAAGACCATAGCCTATATCAACTAATTACTTCTAATAAATAAATAGTTGTGAATAAATAAAAGAGACTCTCTTTTTGTCACTTTAATTTTTAGAATTAGGTAACTAAGTTATAGTTAGACATAGCTAATAACCCTTATAACTGACCTAAGGTTTATGAGTCCTAGTTGATCATTAGTTAGACTACTAGATTCAATATCCTAAGGGGGGTAGAAAGGTCATTAAGGAGTCTAGGAAGTAAAACCAAACTATTGTCAACCTAAAAAATCTAGTCATTGAAGAATCAATTAGTAAACTAGAAATAAAAAAAATATTTACATCAATCCAACAAGTAACTAGATCATTCAGCATTGATCAATCATCATGGAAAATCATAACATTGTTCTAATAAAGTGTATGATACCCATGAAAATGAATTAATTAGAAAAGTGTTGAAGAATAGGAATGAATATTGTAACATATAATATGCTTGAATGATCCCTAGCCAATAAAAGATAACATCTACTATGTCCATTATAGGCCTTGAATTAGCATGAATACTAATATCCATATATCCTAGTAGAATTATCAGATTTGAAGGTAGATGTCTTGTGTCTTCAAGAAGTTCTACCTTGGAAGTTCTTATACTAATTCCAACTTAATTTAAAAATTTTGGAATACAAAAGTATCTATAAGTAAAAATATTCTTATGTTGGTTCTTCCAACAAGTCACATAGACTAACCTACTACGAAAACCATAGTATGGATGATTGCATGATCTTTTATATAGAATCCAAATTCAAGTTAATAAAAATGTTCAAATGGATATTTGAAAATATGACTTTTAAAATTCTAGAGCCTTAATTCATAAGGAAGAAAGAATGATCAAGATTCTAGATGAGACACATAGCCTTGGCATTAATACTTAAAATGTAGTCATTAGAAAAATGTGCATGCATGGTCAACACATATTTTATTGTTGATACAATACACCTAAATATCAAACTTTCTTCAGTATCCTACTTGATTAATCAAATCAAGGAAAGCTTTAAGTATAAGTTATTTCTAACCCATAATAGCCTCAACCCAATATCATTTATCATCAATGGAGAGAAATTTAAAAGTGATGTTCATTAATTCTTAAGATATGAATGTGTGACAAAGCCTTTAGAAAAGAAGCTCGATTTTAAAAATAAATTTTTCTCAATTCCTCATGAATTTTGCTATTGAATACTCCATCTACTTCAAATCCTTAGTAGACAATAAAAATTTCTAAAATTTGAGTGTAAATTATGTTGCTAAAATAATGTGCATCAAGAGTTGTAGTTTAGTAATTATACTATAATGATTACAAAGATGAGATAACATTTGATATGACACTGAATTCCTCCAAGTTATTAAGCTACAAAAATTAATTTCTAAAGAAGAATCTGAGTAAGATCAAGGCTTGCCATTGTGAACAAGACCATCTAACCATATAGTCCTTACGATAAAGCTACAACTACATCCCTTAATTGAAGAGGTTGTTAAAAGTTAATGAGTTTCCTAACTTTTCTTCTATTCTTTTATTTTCATTTATTTATTTAATTTATATTTCTAAATTAGATATGTAATATATTTTGGGCAATATGAGTGGAAAAACAAATTTTTCCTATCTTTACTTCAGTAACCAGAGATATGAGTTTTACTTTGCGTAACCCTAGTTAGAACTAGTGATTGGTGGTTGGAAGACCTTTAATTCACCTCTTGTCATTACCTAGAGATTGAGATACATATTAATATGATAACATTTATTTTCTTAAATATTTTTTCACTTATATTTTATTTTCATAATAAGTGGGAGAACTTCAAAATATTGAACCCCATTTTAAAAGGACAAAACAAAGTTTTCAAGCATGGAGAAAGCACTATAGCATGGAGAAATACTATTAATGCAAATTCATTTAAGGATGAAAGAAAGCTGAAGGGGTAGTTTATCATGTCCTTAGTCTAAAATGGAGCCATTCTACAATCTGGATAGTGTAACTTAGTAACAAATGATGTAATTATTATAACAAGACCTAAAAGAGCATGTTGTAATAATGGGCATGTATCTTGAGGTGACCTTTGGGGGTTTGACCTAAGGTATTTATACTTAAGAATTAGAAATTGTAGCACCATGCAATTGTAGAGCTAATAAAGGTAAACAAAAAATGCTAGGTGAACTAAGATAGAAAGGTGAATGGCTATCCCTTCTAGTCAAGTACAAGTCTAACTATGGTGGTAATGCCAAATTACCTCTAAACAAATGTTCAAGGAAGATAATCCCAACAAACCCTTAAAGCATGAACTAGATATATGATTTCTACATTAATAAAACTCTTTTTAATTTTCTTTTTCATTTTCTCTATTAGATTCATTATGCATAATATTAAATATTACATATATATGATATTTTTCATAACATTTATGAACAAGGTATCACAACAAGTAGGGCATATCATGGTACAAGATAAAAACACAAAATATTGACTAGTCAAATAACACATCAAGGGTTCAAGCCACAAGACATACCAACTAGGAACAAGTATCTAGAACTAAGATATTACATAGTGCATGTGGGAACCTTATTATATTATTCAAGAGACTTGGTCTATACATTTATTTTTGCTTATGTATTGTATTATTTGTGTGTGACATGTATTTGTATGTTATACATTAAGGATGAAACTTTGTTTTAGATATATGTTTTATGAATAATTATAGTCTTGTTTCTTAGTATCTTCATATTATTGAATTCTTTCAAGTCTAAGTGTCAAATTTTTAAGATGTAGAGGAAAGTCACGTTCATTAGGAAAAACAAGAAAAGTGAACATCATACCTTCACTATAGATTGTGATTAAGTTGTGATAATCTAAAGGCATTGGGTACTAGTCATGATGTGCTAGTAATGAGGTTACACTAATAGTTTTAAACTAGATGTGGATTATGATAAGGTCATGATAGATGTTGGAAGTCATTATGAAACAAGAATTTCTATTAGGACTCTTGACAAATCATGGCTTATAGAATTAGGATCATAGTTAGATAGCAATGAAAAATGAGAATTCACAATGTACTTGTGACCAAGTTGACATGTAGCAAAAAAGGATTATAAATGCATTTACGATTGCTTATTTTTGAGGTCATGGTCATACAAGAAACAAATATCATGAGTCATTATGAACTAGTGTTGAGGTTGTAGTCTAATTTTTTCTATGTTCAGAGATGTTTGGAGCTACAATATGTTTGGTTTATGAAGTTAGGCATTCAAGTCATTCATGAAGGTTATTTTTGATGATATTTTGTTTCTTATTTTACAATAAATATTAGTACTATGAAAGTAAATGTTTTTATATCTCCCTTACTACCATTATACTTGTATGATGTGCTTTTTTCTAATGCAATGTATAGTTGATTGTATTTAGGACTAGCATCAATCTGTATAGACTAGTTGATGATGGGAATTTTGGAGTGATTATATTAATCTTAACTAGGATGCATCAGTAAGGCCCTTTTCATATGTCCCATCATATGAGAGAGGGAAAATATTCATACTTGGCATTTCTTATTCCTCCAAAATGTTATGAGATTATTCAACATCCCTATAATTAACATTGCTATGGATAATAAATTCTTCAATTTCATTATTCTAGTTTAGACTGATAATGAAAATTCCACTAGTATGTTATTTGACTTAGTATAAGTACACATGATAACTTTATTCACATATTAACATTGAGTACAAGTACATGCTAGTTTTCAAATGTGTGTTGGTAGTGGTGGGTGAAGGAAATTACTCTTAGATTTGGTCTTGTTTTTTTAAGTTAGACTATCATGTGTATTTTATTGATCTTGATCTTATGATGTTTTTGTCCTTAGTTGGGATGTATGAATGGATGTTTCATATTCTTGGATACTAATATGTTATATAGGTCTATTATCCATGTCTAAGTTTCCTTATCTATTGTGTCTGATGAGTGGTGGGTAGTCAGTATGCCCAACCATATGAATCACGAGTGCTCACATGTGATCCATTTGAATTCCATAGACTTAGTTACCTAAGTTGCTAATATTCCTAAATAGTGGTTTATGTAGTTACAACTCATTGTCTTCTCAATTTACACTTGTTTTCTAACTATGTGTATGGTTAAGCGTGGTTGAGGCATAAGATGTTTATTTTTATAATTATTTTATTATATTCTTCTCCTAATTACTTAATGATGGAACAAATATTTAATTATTGAATTAATTAACTAGCTAAATACTTTATTAATTAACTATCCTAATGTGGAGTATCCATTTCCACTTGTCATACACATCCTATACTTATATTAATGCTACGGATTTACGAAGTGTATACTACTAGAGGTACCAAGTATCCATTATTAGGATCACCAAGCATTAATACATTATGCTCAAAGTGGTCATACTCATGTACTTATGGTTAACTACATTAATAAATTAAGAACATAAATTTAAACTGCATGTAAAGTAAATTACTAAAAAGTAAAAGTAAACTAGTCTAAGGAATATAATGGATGTAAGAAATCTCAATTTTATTATTGTTCATGACAATGTGTCTAGGTACATGTGCACTAAAATAAAATTTTGTACAATCTCATAAATCCATGTGGTAGGTACTCAAAGGAAAAATGTTCTAACTCTTGAAGGAAGAAACTTCAAGACTTTAGCTTAAACTAACACTAAAATATATCATAAATGTGAGGTGTATATGAATTTATATAGGCAATGACTATGTTAGCATTGAAATAACTATATCAATACATCCTAGCATGCATTGATGGGAATACATCAATGGGGCTACATCAACAAGCATGTGATGACATAGCCTATATTATAGACTTTTTATCATACCCCCATGACTGATTGAAAATCCATCCTGATGTGCAAAACATTGGGATCAAGTTTCTTACAAAAACTAGAGATGTAGATCATTGAACTTAGAGGGGGGGATGAATAAGTTCCCTAAACTAAAATTCTTTGAACAAAGAACACACACCAAATTTAACGTTGTTCCCCAACTTGGGTAGTCCAGACTAAGAGGGTAGTTTGCAAGCATACCTCTGGACTTTATTACTTTCAAATGTGTATTGAAGGACATCATACCATGTACAAGCACTAAACTCCACTCCAAAGTAATTTGATGCTATGAATCCACTCAATCCCATAAGGTCCTAATAAGCTTAATATGTGGTTTCCAGGATCCCATAACCTTTACAATCTTGAGCTCCACTCTAGAGTGTTGTGGCACTACACCAACACTCAATTCCATAGGATCTTGACAAGCTCAAGAAAGATGCCTTCTCACAAGAAGCACATCAACCTTATAAGGCAACAAGTGAGAATAACAATTACAAGGGATGAATGAAACTTTAGTTTGCTAATCCTTGTACTTTGAGGTACATCACACTTTATGATAGAAAATAGATAATAAAATGAAGAGAAATAATGATTGCAATGATTGTCAATTGATCACACAATTATTATACAAATGCTTTCACATTTCCCAATGATTACGATGTCTTCTTATATTCACCATGATTGTACAACGTGGTGGATAACTTTGTTGGAATAGCAAGCTATTCCTTCCCTTTTGCATAACTTGCAAATTAGACATAGAAAGGGAAGTGTCTTTCTACCCTTTTCATTTTCCTTGAAGTGTTTTTCAATCTCTAGAAAATGAGTTGGGTTAGGATGACTAGGAATTTTTTGCTTAGAGCAATGCATGCCATGGTGAAGAAGGTTGTCATCTTACTAGTTCTTACCATTAGGTTTAGTTGATAGGCCACTAATGAGCACCTAAAGTAGTAATATAAATACCATTTATTTTACTTTATATTAAATTTCTAGTAAGTATATTTTACTCCATTATTATCATCTATATTATGTTCTATCTCATTAATAATATTTCTTTATATCTTATAATGTAGGATCAAAAATCAGGACTAAATGACCTCAAATGAAGAATTAAACTACACCATCATGTTTGAAATGTTCATATTAACTAATATTAATACATGGTTTACATAATAAGGATTCTAGATATGAAAGTTATGGCTAGTCAAAGTTGTCCATGAAGAGCACCATTCAAATCTACCATACCAGAAGAAATGAACTCCACCTACCATCAACACCATACCAGAAGGATGCCTTGGGAGCCACCTACCTAGTAGGTGAACACTCTAGAACCACTTACCTAATAGGTGAGGACCTGGGAACCCACCTACCTCATAGGTGAAGACTTTGAAGCCACCTGTTTAGTAGGTGAAAACTTTTAAGGTCCATTGAAGGTTCATGTTTCTCCATTAATTAGATCCATATTTTGTATAAATTGAGGCATTGGGCTTTGTTCTTCCTAATACTTGAGGAGGGTACATTGAGATCTATGTTTCCCTACTACTTGATTGCTCATTAATTTAAGGAAATTGTTGTTTTCTCCCACTTCTCTTTCAATTCTTATATTATTTTTTTTCTTTCATTTGTATGAGTGGAGTTAGGAATCCTTTCTCAACACTAGAGGAAAGGAAGGAGTCTCATCCATGTACAACCATTTTCTCATTATCTTTGTATGAGTTAAGGCTATAAAAGTTTACACAAATATCATTTCATTTTAATGAAAGAGAAGTTGGAGTCCTTACATAATTTTGCTTTATGTTACAAAGCATTCATGTTCTATGGATGTACCAACAATTGATAGGTGATAGATATTGATGAAGGGAGAAGTTAGAATACCAATGGAATAGATAATAAACTATTGGGCTCACTGTTGTTTTTGGGTACTTGAATCACTTAGGCTTACCTCTAGGAGTACAACATTCAAATTAAAAGAGGATGAGGTGATAAACTAGTGACATAACTAATCCAACTATAGAAGTTCTCATTGGCCACAATCTTGAAATATGCTCTTTTGACATTTTTAAGGGCACCATACTCCTTATGATCCACATCATAACATTATTAGACCTACTACTTCTTGGCTTCTGGGTCCACCTACAAGGATATCTTAGCCAACTTTGCTCCTATCTTAGGAAAGTCAAGAGACTCCACTATGGCCTCAATTAAGTAGGATATGTTTATGTTCTTGATCTTTACCAACGCATCTCCTTGTCAATATTTCTAGGATAAGTAAGTCTTTTTCATGTACCATTATCCATTGTTAGAGAAAATGGGACAAAACAAAGACCACTATAATTGTTTTTGAGCCTCTTCTAGTTCTAGCTCCAAGAAGGATCTAAAGTTTAGGTCTTGGAGAATAGCACTTTGGACCTTCTTGGTCCTAATGCACTCTAAATAGGCCTTCATTAGGATGACCTCTAGGTTAGCCCTTGGACTAGAAGACTTGTGCTATTTAGATTGTCTTGTTTCTTCAGTGGGAATCTACCTAACAAATTCCACTTTGGACTTCCCATAAAGAGATCCAGCAGCATGGGTGACCTTAATTACTTGCACTTGGGGTTATGGTTGCTATTGTCTTTTGTCCCTTCCTCCTCAAGGTCACTTTTCCCTAGGCTACAAAATCCCTCCCACTTGTGGTCCTCATTTTGGTGTTATCTGTGATCAAAAAAATAGCCAATAATTTGCTTTTTAGTTATTAGGTGTTAAGAGTTGATTATTTGAATGCTTGTTTGTGATCTTAGCTAGGTGTATTATTTTAATATTATTTTCTTCTTCAACTATCAAAGTTTGTTTGTTAGTCTTAACCCTTTATGATGATTAATTTAATATTATGTTAATGGATTAACCATGGATAGTTGAAAATTTTTTTAAAGAAATTTGTGAGAAAAACTAAAGGTTTGTGCTCCCCATGATGTAAAGCTTACCTCTAGTAGCTCACAGGTCAAAAAAATAGGTGAAATTGAATAAGCAATATATGAATTATGAGGCTTGGAAGGCTCTTGGGAACTAAAAATCTACAAAAGCTCCTCTAGCTTTATTGAAAAATGAGAGAAATTATCTAAGTGTCAAGTGTATATCTATACTACAGTAAAGAGCTACATCAATTCATCACACAACATTAACATGGTTACATTGATGTAGCCATTCTTTACGATTTCTTACATTAAGAAATATAGGAATTTTAAATGAGTTTTAGAATAAAAAAAGAGTCCAATGGAATCCATAAAGATGAAGAATAATGACAAAAACCTAGTAGAGAGTAGGTTTATCTTAGAGAAGTAGTTCAAGAAGAATTGGACAAAGTTATGATAAACTATATGATGAAATGCTATTAGGATGATTAATTAGACAAGTGATATTTGGTAGGGAATTTTAATAAAATTAGATCAAAGGGATGTAAGTGGATCCTTCCCAAAGTAGATATAGGCCTCACATGCCCTTCTATACCTTCATCATAAAGAGTTCGAGGACCACAAGGATGATGAATGATTGAGTTAAGTTAAATCCCATACCTGTAAACAATTGTCCAAGGGTTATATGATCTAGAAAAAAAATTAAATAGTTTCATAAGGTATAAGATAGTGAGGTGGTATATCATGAGATGAATAAATGGTAGAGAGAGAGGATTGGAAGAGCGCATCCTAGTCACACAAGGTTCTTAGTGGAATTTTTGATTAAGATGATTTGATACCAATTCATTCCAAGTCAAGATCAAGTCCATTCCACTTTCAGTGACATCACATTAACATATGCACTCTTTATACCATAAAATTAATAGTGTTAGTAGATTACATAATCCAAAGATAAAAATTGGTCTTTTGTTTAATCAATCATAATAGTGATAGCTTCCTTTAGTACTTTTCTAGATTTGTAGTAGTAATAACCAAATTCAAGATTTCCAATAAACTAGATGAAATTTATAAAAGAAAAAAGAAAAGGAAATATATATAGAATAAATGAGAAAATATGAAAGAAAATGATAAAAATATAAAGAATAGTGTAAAAAATGAAAATTGATTGTTTTCATCAAGGTATCACATTTGAATTGCTGCCTCTCCCATGACTATGTTGAGAGGAGGAGATCCAAAAAAATAGAATGAGCATGTTCTAATGCTAACGTATTAGTGTTCTCAATTACATTGGATTCCAATAATGGCTTAACTTGTTGAATGTTGATCAATAGATGTTTGTGAGGGCTCAATGGGTGGTAGATGGTTATGGATATAGAAGGAAAAGTTTCATGTATTATATAAGGTCCTTCCCATAACATTTAGAATTTAGTATATTATGGTACATGCATGAGATTTTAGTAAAGAATCTCATCTCTAGGATGAAATTTGATTTTTCTTATCCATGCATCATGAAAGTATTTTAAATGTACCTTATGCACTTTGTTCATCATCAAGACTACTTGTCGATTATCATCTAGTATATTAAGTCTCATTAGTTATTCTTTCTATGCTAGATCAATGTTGAGGTCAAGCTCACATTTTGTTGTAAGTGTATGAAGTTTAGCTTGGATTAAAAGTTTGGATAAATTTTCATACAACAACTCATATGGAGAGTAGCCTATTGAAAGTCTCTAATTTAAATGATATGCTCAAATATCATCATTAAGATTGGTACTTCAATTCTTCCTATGCCTACTGATTGTTTTTGTTAGTATTTTTAGTGATCTTCCTTTTGGTAACTTTAGTTTGACCATTATTGTGGTGATATGGGATTATGAGTTTATGTTGCATTCCAAGCATTGCATTAGTTTTTGAAAAGTAAATCCTATGAAGTGGGTTTCATTGCTAGAAAGGAGTGCTCTTGGCACATCAAACCTATTTACCACTTATTATTATACAAATCATGCTACAATGGTCAATGTAAAGTATAATACTATTGCAACTTCTTCCCACTAGGTACAATAGTCAACCATAATAATGATGTAAACCTTCTCATTTAACATGGAAGTGATGGATACCATGAAGTTAATTCCCTAAAGATCAAAAGGATCTAATGGTTGAATCCACCATTGAAGCATTTTCATTCATATGGTTATTCCTCCATTCCTTTGACAGCACTCACACAAATGGGAGAAATAGTTAACATCCCTAAAGATTGTTGGCCAAAAGTATCCTACCATGAGGATCTTTATAGCCATCCTCCTTCCTATGTAGTGGTCCCTACAAGGATCCTCATGATCATCTTGGAGTATGTGCAACTAATCATTATTAGGTACACACCATCGAACCAAGCCTTCAAGACAAACCTTGTACATGTTTCCTTAGATCTTCATGTAATGCTTAGCCTAGTGAGAAAAATATTGTTTCTTCTTATTGTCTCATCTTATTGGAGTCTTCTATGTGAGAAGATAGGATAGGAACTAATCATATTAATTAGTAACCCTAAGATCTTGAACATTAATGGATTTAACAAAGATAATTTCATCTAAAAATTAATTAGATAAAGGCTCCTCATCCTCACTATCCCATCATAACCAAGATAAGTAGTTGACAACCATGTTCTTAGTTCCTTTCTTTTCTACCATGGTAAGTTCAAATTCCTATAAAATCATTAGCCACTATATAACATGAGGGCTCACTACTGGCTTAATCATTAGAAAATAAAGAGCACTATGATCAATGTGCATAAGGATTTGATATTCAAGCACATAGTGCTTGAATTTTTCCAAGGCATACACCATTACCATGAGCTCCTTCTTGGTGATGATGTAATTTAGTTGTGCATCCGCAATGCTTTTGCTTACATAGTAGATGTAATATGAAATTTTTTATCATTCAATTATATAAGCACTACTTCCAAAGCATAGTTGAAATAATATAAACCAATATTAAACATGTAGAATGGAAGTTTCTATGAACATTTGTTTTAATTGCTAGAATGCTTATTCAAATTCCTTGGTCCAATCAAAAAGTGCATCCTTCATTGTAAGCTTCACTAGCAATTTGGTAATCTTGAAGAAATTCTCGATGAAGCACCAATAGTAAATAGTATGTCCAAGGAATGACCTTAACTTCTTTTATAATTTGAGATTATCTGGTAATTTCTTGGATTACCCATACTTTCTCTAGGTCCATCTCAATCCCTTTTCCCAAAATTTGGTATCCCAGAAAAATGCCTTTTTAAATCATCAAATGGCTTTTTTCCAATTGAGTTGTAAGCTTTTCTCCACACAGTGCTTTAGTACTTACTCTAGATGATCCAAGCCTTGCTCAAACTCGGTACCATAGGTGGAGAAGTTATCCATAAAGACATTGATACCACTAACTCTTTTCTACTAAAAAAATGCTAAGTACCAATCATTAGAATGTTGTAGGAGCATTACATAGGCTAAAGGGCATGTTTTTATATGCAAAAGTTCCTCAGGGACTTATGAATGTCATCTTGGTCTAATATTTTGGTGCTATTTGGATTTGGTTATAACCACTATAACCATGTAGAAAACTATAGTAGTTATGCCTTCCAATTGTATCCAACACCTAGCTCAAAAATGGCAATGAAAAATGATCCTTACATGTTATCATATTCAATAGTATGAAATCTAAATAGACTCTCTATATTCCTCCTTTCTTTAGCACAATCACAAGTGGACTTACCCACTCACTATCTACTAAAGGATAGATGAATCTAGTCTTAAGAAGTTGTTCAACTTCATCCTTAACAATCCTCTTAAGCTTAGAATTTAATCTCCTCTATGGCTACCTCCTTGGCTTGACAAAGAAGTTGATGAGACGCGATATCGCGTCATCCCCTGCGATATCACGTACACTATATCGCGGTGCACTGTCATATCTATAAACAAGAGGCAACTTGCCCTTGTTTCCTCATCCTAGGCTAAAATTAGGGAAACTCTGGTAGATTGATCACTCCAGAGATAGAATATTTTCCATGTGCCTGTAGTAGGAGTCCTAAAGTGAACGAATCTTTATTCGAGCAACATTGTACCTGAACACAAGTTGTGTACAGAAATAAAGATGAACTTCCTGGATAAACCTTGTAGTGCATGGAATAGGATTTTATTTAATGTTATTTATTGCTTTCTCTCTCACCCTTATCTCCTAGTAATGCGAAATGAGTACAACTTGATTACAAGCATTTAAGGATGTGTATGGATAATCAAGGAA
>MNCI01021551.1:174894-200446 GCA_015680685.1 Gnetum montanum
ATTCGTTTGGTGGAGTGTAGGGGTACCTCGCCACTCATCATTGGCACCATTGCTGGGGACTAAGTGTTTGTGCATTGAATAGAATGTAGGATATCACTCACATCGTTGGGAGCCTAAATGAACCTTTGGGTTAATTCAAGAAAAATTTATATAACAGTAAAATTAGCACACCGATAACAATGTCTTATTCTCATAAGACCAACTCACCACCTAGGGATAATACAAAAGATAGTTGACAATCAAAAACACATAACCTGAATTAGCTGGTGCCTCAACAATATAAGTTGACATATACTCATCCCGATGAGTATATCCCCAACTTTACTTTTATTCTCCATCAAGGCGAACAGATGCGCTAGAGAGATTTGCAAGGTAACATCGTGTTACCTCCAGATCGATCAGTCCCAAACATGCTTCTCCATGCTTTGGCACAAATTGACATGATAGAATTATATGTAGAATACGTTGCGAAAGACTTTGATTCAAGGGATTACTATCCCACAGCTTTGCAATGTATGAAGGACTCAAGGCAGGAGAGCCAACATACACTATTGAAGGGCAAAGGCCTACACGTCCTTAGCAAAATAGGAGATGAGGAACCCATTATCATGGATTCTCTAACAAATGATGTTCCCCCTCCTAACAATGGTGAGGAGGTTGGGTATCAGAACTGTACCATCTGGAATCGTCGGTGAGAGGCTGGAATGAACGGACACCGAGANGTACCATCTGGAATCGTCGGTGAGAGGCTGGAATGAACGGACACCGAGAGATCTATGGATCAAATAGTAAGACCCTTCCTTCACCTGAGGGCATGCTGGAAATCAATGAAGGAAGAGTTCCTTCAATGGTCCACATGTGGATTAAATGAGGACTTCCCTGAACGTACCCAATCATGGTACATTGGGTTATACATAAACAAATGCAAAAAAAATCGAACGTAAACAAAATAAAAAACGAATATAAACTGTTTAAATAATGAAAATAGGAAAATGTGAACAAGAAAAATAATGTAAACTATAGAAATATAAGAAAAAATGCAAACTATTTATATTGATAAACAATTAGAATATGTATCGGTCAGAATGCAGTTGCAGAGTGATTCGCAAGATGGATGTTTAGCCCCGATGGATGAAAACGGATGCTGGAAAGATGCAGGTTTTTTTTTTGGGTTGCAAGTGTATAGCATCCAGTCTGTATGAAGCCCATCATATGAGATTGATACCCATATTTCTTAAGTGTGTCAGATTTGAATTTTCTGAACCTTGACCTAGTGGAAAAATAGGAGATTTATAGGATTTTAGGCACGAGATTTGGATCTAGGAGAAGATCAGTGGCTACGGGGTGAGAAAACTTTGGATCGGGTGACAGGTGTGTGCATTGACTGGATCCACGAAATGTTACAATATACAGTGTGCAGCATGACCAAGATCTCTTACGCTAACTTGTGTAATCCATAGCATAAGAGCTTGATATGCTGAGAAATGCAAAAATTAACAAAGAATGTTAAAGTACAAGAGTGGATCTGGATGTTTGGCCTCCGGATCTGCAGATTTGTGCTTTTTTTTATGTTGCCAGCCTCCAATATGCATGGATCTAGATCTGATGTGTGTGCATCCTATTCTAGCGTTAGCATCTAGCATCAGCGTCCAATGTTAGTGTCCAGCATTAGCGTCTAGTATCAGCGTCCAGCGTCAGTATCAACGTCACAAACAACATATGACCTGAAAATAGTGCATCTTGAACTTATTTTTGACCTGTGAGATTGATTTTCAGAGTGGATCTACATGCCATGGTTCATGAGGGTTTTGCGTGCCAAATTTGGGCTAATTTGGATGTCGTTTTGGCCTTGTTTCGGTTGGTGATGCTGATCCTTACGTTGCTGGAAGTATGTCAGCGTGACTAATAATGAATGACCTTAAAACAATGCATTTTGAACCCATTTTTAACCTATGAGACCCATTTTCAGAGTGGATCTACATGGCATGGGTCATGAGGGTTCTGTGTGCCAAATTTGGGTTGATTTGGATGTCGTTTTGGCCCTATTTTAGTTGGTGACGCTGATCCTTACGTTGTGGTGCGTCTGAAAAATAACCCCAGCGTCACCAAGTTAAAGTGGCATATTTGAGGCCCAAATATTGATTTGCTAAAGGCTGAGAGCTACTAGGGACCTTGATGCAGGTCATGGGGGGTCCTTGTGCTTGATTTTGACCTATTTTAACTCAATTTCAGGGATCCAAAAGTTGGAGATGTTGAGCCTTACGCTGAGTAGCGTAAGAACAGTAACCAAATTACACTTAGCTAAAACAAAGAATTTTGAGCCTAAAAATTTTTATTATGAATGGTGGAAGTTGATGCAGGTACTCGAGGCCTTAGGGGACCTTTCCTATTGAATCGTGAACCATCAGGAGCTGTTTTGGAGGCCTCCAAGTTTGGTCATGTTGTACTCATGCTTGGGTAGCTGCATGACTTAGCATGAATCTTGTTTGAAAGTGCTAGGACAAAATTTTGTGGTGTTTCATTGGTCCCTCTTTGCTGATGCCTAGAGGAATCTATCTAAGAGGCATCAAAAAAGAAGTATAAAACATCATGATCAACTGGGTATCAAGCATTGCTCTGTGGCACTTGGCCAGATGTCATGAAGTACATGGGATCGAGAAATGATGTTTTGAGATGTATAGGGAGAAGGTTTGTTACTGTTGGATCAAGGATTTATGAAGGGATGATTTTGTTTAACTGTTGGAAGGGGAATGCTCTTGTGTGAACACATCATGTTGGTCCTTGTCAATAGCCAGTATCTAGCGGACTTGGGACCAAGGCATGTGATGTGCGTCCTTTGGAGGAATGAGACTCTTGTATCCTATTTAAGAGAACTCATTGTCACAACCAAAGCCACATGGTGAGGTGGTGCATTATTTGGAGAAATAGGACCCTTATATGATTGTTAAAGAGAACTCATTGTCCAACAACCAATGCCATGCGGCAGGATGCAACATGATTGTTTGAGACACGAGTGTTTTCTTCCAAGACAAGTACCTTCCTGCCTAGGGCTTGTATGGGAAGTGCCAAGGGTCTTGTGATGGATTTTGGTCTTTAATTTTTTGTATTTTTTTTGTTTTTTTTATTTTTTTTTCTCTTTTTTTGGACAGAGCTCTCTTTGAATGTATACTCATGCTTGTGTGCTTGTATCTGTTTCATGTGTTGTGCTGTGTGTTGCAACTACCTGGAGAATTACAGTGTGCAACCAAGCGTTTAGATTTTTGGGGTGACTGGGATGTATCAAGGAATACGGTAGAGAGAACATGTTAGGGATTAAGGGATGCTTGAGAAACTGAGAATGTACTTGTGAACAGTTTGATTAACCTAGCTATATGCATCAGGAACAATGTGGTACCTCGTTGCTGTGATGAAATGCATCCATGTACGAACATCGCTAGGTGTCATCCTGCAAATACAACTCATAGAAGACAAGAAAACCACAAGTGAATGATTTAGCTTAACACTTTAAACATGGATGCAATCGATGGGATGGAGACACCGCAGGCAAAAAAATTGAGTAGCAGCAATGTTGTCAGAGTCCGGTGATGAATTCATTGAGCAGGTTGATGAAGAAATGTCGTTTAATTTTAGCCATAGATTAGTAGGCTAGTGAAGAAGTTGCTAGTTTATATTCTTGGAGGACTATCATGGATTAGTTTTATGTCATAACCCATTGGACGTTGCCAGTTTAGCATCATAGCGGACAGTGCAATGCTAGTTAATAGTCATGGTGGACTATGGAGAGATGAGCTAGTTTATAGTCTTAGCAAACTCTGGTAGATGAGAATGTGGTAGTTTATTGTCATTTCGGATGATCTATGGTATCAGTTTTAGGTCGTGATGCTAGGACCGCTCTGTGGTATCAGTTTATCATCATGATGCTAGGACGATGTGTGGATGCATGCACGTACGTCTAGGTGATCCTGCAAAAGAAGAAACTAGAGGACACAATGTGAAGTAGTAACTATTGAAAATAGAACCTAAATGCACAAGAAAAATAGAAAATAATGCAAAAAGTGGTAGTTTAGTGCCTTTCCGAGCCGTGTGTTAGTTTAAGGCCTTTTTGGGCCACAGGCTAGTTTAAGGCCTTTTGGGCCACAAGATAGTTTAAGGCCTTTTCGGGCCACATGCAAACGCGTAAGCTAGTACAATGCAAACTAAGGTGATGTATGCACAATAAATAAAGGTAAAGAGTCAGTGGGGATTAGACATGTTTTTGGTTGTAGGGGGCCTTAATCGTGTGGTTGTTTCCTAGCCAGATGTGGTCTAGGAGGTGTGCTAGGTTTTGGTTGCTCTGGGAGGCTTTCAATTTTTACCACTCGTTTGAGTGTTTTAGCTCTAGGTGTTGCATTTGTTGTCGTGGGTGTTCCATCAAGAGACTCTTCTTTCAAGACTTGTGACATGTCTATGTTATGGATGGCTTGAAAAGGAGTGTTATCACCATGTATGATGACTTGTCCACCTTCGTATGGAAGGCATATTTCTTGATGTATCGGTGAGGAAATGGCCCGTTGTTGGGCTAGCCAAGGTCTGCCAAGAATCATGTTGAAACTTGGCATCTCTTCTATGACAGTGAACTCCATGCTGGTAGGGAATTGTTCTCCTACCACAAAGGCTAAGTTGATTGTGCCCTTAACTGTGACACATGATCCGTGAAAGGATTTTAAACACGTGGTTTTTGTTGGCATGATCTCGTCTCCCATGCCTAGTTTATCAATGATGGAGTATAAAGCTACATTTGTTACCACACCTTCATCAATGTGCACTCTGTCAATGGTACACTAACCAACACATACGCTAATCGCCAATGGAGTTATTGTGACCTCCCCTCGTTCAAGATTGAATTTAACTACATCATCATGGAAGGCTAAGGTGTTGGAACCCAATCCGTGTGGTGTGTGTTGAAAAATCGTTGCACAGATGGATTTCTCATTTTTGGGGATGTCCTCCATAACAGGAATGGATGCTAACATTTGAGCCAAGGCTTTGTGGTCAGCGGCTGAAGTCATAACCAAGTTGTACAAGCTCATCATTTTGTTCTAATGTTTGAGTGTTTTTTTTACTTGGGCTAGTGCAGCTATGAAGTCTATATTATTGGTTGTTGTGTTGGCTTTGACTTCCTTCGTGTGGGTTGAGGGATGGACCTCTTGCGTAGAGGGCTTGGGCTTGGTTTACGTGAGATTAGGGGTAGGGTCCCCAGCGTTTGGTTGCTATGTAATGGATGTGGCCTTTGCTTTGGCTGTGGGTGTTGTTCATTGTTCATTTGTCCTCTTCTACTACCATTTGGTAGGCTTACCCATGTTGTTGGCAAGGTTGACTCTTGAGGGAGAAGAGGTTGAGACATTTCCTATGGTTGGGCTCTAGATGGGTGAGGGGCCATCACATGGTGGCACCTTTATGACAAGTGGTAGTTTGGGAGGAGTCGTTGGTGTTTGACTAGCTTGTTGTGGCACCTTGATAATGAAATGTTTCTTTGTAGTTGTGGTTAATGCATCATGCCAGTTTAACATCTTAGTGGACGATTGCAGTGGTACTTTGACCACGAAAGGNACCAGTTTAACATCTTAGCGGACGATTGCAGTGGTACTTTGACCACGAAAGGTTTTGCAAGTGCTTGAGGTGGCACCTGGATGACAATGGGATGCCTCTTGCTTGTGGAGGTGGAGGGGGTCATTGCCTTGCTAGGAGGCACATGAATCACAAAAGGCTGCCACACAAGTTTAGGCTTACTATCTATGCCAATGGAGTTTATGACATAGGAGGCATCGTCTGTGCTGGGTTGATTTAGGGTGTTGATGTTCAGTTGGCCCCGTTCTATCATTGTCTAAAGATCATCCTGTAAGGCATGACAGTTGTCCGTATTATGATCGAACATCTGGTGGTAGTGATATAATTGGTCTAATTTGAAGTGTCGTGGGACCAGGGGCTCATTTGGCATTGCTAAGGTGGGGTTCCTTAGTAGCTCGTAGCACTTGTCGTGTCTTCGGGAAGCATTCTCCGCTACTTGTTTGTATTGGATTTGCTTGGATTTGAGAACTTGATCTAGTAGTTTAGAGGGTCACGTGGGTAGCGGTGTGTACTTAGAGCGATCCTTGCACTAGAAATTGGGCCATGGTGTGGCCGTTTCCATTGTGGTCAGGTTGGTATTGGTGTTTGTGGTTTTTATGCTTGTGGCTATAGTTGGTGATGTTGCCTTTTTCTTGGCAACATGTTCATTTTTGTAAGCCACATAGGTGAGATCATTGCTGGTTTGTGCAACTTCTTCAATGTTCTTGATCTGCGTGAAGGCTTGGCTCAACGTTTGAGCACTTAGGTAGTACATTTTGGACTTAACGAAGTCATTCACAACTCCCTTCAGAATCGTAAGCAAATACGTTTGAAGGATGGGCTCATGAAGTTTGTTAAGGACTACACTCCATCATTGAATGAACTTCTGCATAGGCTATAGTGGTGCTTGTTTCACTTGCATTAGAGTGTCTAGTGTTGCTTCAGGCTTCAGGTTGTACTTAAACCTGGTAACGAACTGATGTAACATATCCTCTAGAGAGGATATGGAGTTACATGACAGGGCTTGGTACCAGTCTAAGGCACTGTCTGTTAGGGACATGACGAACACAAGTAGGATTGTGTGGGGCCAAGCTTGAAGCAATAGGATCTCTAATCGGAACATTACCAAGTGAGCATTCAGATCTCCCTTCCCATTGTACTTGGTTAACTAGGGCAGTGTGATTCCCTTGGGTAAATCTAATGGTGGCACTGAAGAGTTAATTGGATCATCGTGGTAGAAGTCCAATACTTTAACTACTTTGGTGTAGGTGATTTTGAGGTGCTTTACCTCATCAACTAACGCTTTCATCCATTGTTTTGCTTCTACCCACTCTTGAGCAGTAGGTAGATTAGTTGGTTGGGGAGATTGTGTCGTCAGTTGCTGCTATGGAGCAACGTTCAAAGTTGTGGTTGCGGGATGTGAAACGTTGAAGTGAGTGGGTTGTTGAATAAGGGGTATGGTTCTTGCCTAGCCATAAACTATGAAGTGACACCCTGGATGTGCAGAGTTGAAGTGATGAAAGGGGCCCCATGTGTTTGCACATGTGATATGTATTGGATGGAGGTGGATGTGGGTAATCTCTATCGGGATATTGATGCTTGTGTGCTCATTGATACTTGATGAGGGGCTATCTGTCCCACGTGAGGGTGGAATGATGGGTTCACATAGGCATGGGGAGTGAGGGTGTAATACGAATCCTCATGCTCAGATTGTGACGTGAAATCATCTTCCTCGTCTTGGTTTTGGGGCTCCTTAGTGGATCACCGTGAGTTTTGGCTCCTTACCATAAGGAGCTAGGAGATGAGTCAGTGCTGGGGCTCAGAAAGGAGGATGATATCATATACGGAGGGAGTGAATTCATGACCCCCCATGTATATGTGCTCAAAGTTTTGTTTTGCTTCCTGTTTTGTGGTGTCAAGGGGAAGGTTGGCCTGAATCTTCACACAGATAAAGTTGTACTATTCCTGTGTGAGGATTATGAAGGTGCGTGCATTAGAATTCTGAGATGACTCCATGGTGATGTATGATGGGGCAGTGTATGGGCTAGCTAACAATGCCAAGTGTGTTTCAGGCTAAGTGTGCAGCATGTGCAGCGTATGGTCAGGGCTAAGTGTGCAGTGTGATCAGCGTGCAACGTGTGCAAAAACGTTTCTAAGTGTCCAACGTAAGAACCTGGCAGCATGTGCAAAAAATTTTCTAAGTGTAAAATTATAGTGTGAGTAAAAAATTTTCTAAGTGTAAAACTACAATGTGAGCAAAAAATTTTCTAAGTGTAAAATTGCAACGTGAGCAAAAAAAATTCTATGTGTAAAACTGCAATGTGAGTAAACTGGGTACAGTGTGAGCAAACTGCAGCGTGAGTAAACTACAACATGAGCAAATGCCAATGTGAGCAAACGGTAGCATGAGTAAACAGCAGCATGAGCAAATGACAGCATAAGCAAAAAGATTTCTAGGTGTAAAACTACAACATGCGCAAAATAATTTTCTAAGTGTAAAACTGCAAGGTAAGTAAAAAATTTTCTAAGTGTAAAACTGTAGCATGAGCAAAAAATTTTCTAAGTGTAAAATTGCAGAATGAGCAAAAAATTTTCTAAGTGTAAAATTGTAGCATGAGCAAAAAATTTTCTAAGTGTAAAACTGCAGCATGAGCAAAATATTTTCTAAGTGTAAAACTGCAGCGTGAGTAAACTAGGTACAGTGTGAGCAAACTGCAGCGTGAGAAAATTGTAGCAAAAATATGGTTAGTGTTGAATAGCAAAAATATGGTTAAGTGTTGAATAGCAACATGTGAACACTAGACCTGGGATGCTAAGGGGCAGATCTAACAGAGAAATGGCCCTCCTAGCACCATTTTACTGTACCGTCCGAAATCGTCGATAAGAGGCTAGAATGAATGGATACCGAGAGATCTACGAATGAAACAGTAAGACCCTACCTTCACCTAAGGGAAAGCTAGAAATCAATGGAGGTAGAGTGCCTTGAATGGTCCACACATTGATCAAATGAGGACTTCCCCGAATGTACCCAATCACGGTACGTTGGGTTATACGTAAACAAATGCAAAAAAAATCGAACGTAAACAAAATAAAAAATGAATGTAAACTGTTCAAATGATGAAAATAGGAAAATGTGAACAAGATAAATAATGAAAACTACAAAAATCTAAGCAAAAATGCAAAATTTTTGTATTGATAAACAATTAGAATATGCACCGGTTAGAACGTAGTTGCAGAGTGATTCACAAGACAGACATTTAGCCCCGATGGATGAAAACAGATGCTAGGAAGATGCAGGTTTTTTTTTTTTTTGGTTGTAAGTGTACAACATATAGTCTATATGAAGCCCAACATATGAGATTGATGCCCAGATTTCTTGTGTCAAATTTAAATTTTCCAAACCTTGATCTAGTGGAAAAATAGGAGATTTATAGGATTTTAGGCACGAGATTCGGATCTGGGAGAAGATCAATGGCTACGAGCTAAGAAAAATTTGGATTGGGTGATAGGTATGTTCATTGACCAGATGCATGAAATTTTACAATGTACAACATGCAGCGTGACCAAGATCTCTTACACTGACTTGTGTAATCCACAGCGTAAGAGCTTGATACACTAAGAAATGCAAAAATTTACAAAGAATGTTAAAGGACAAGAGTGGATCTGGATGTCTGGCCTCCAGATCTACAAATCTATGCTTTTTTTGTGTGCTTCTAAAGCATCCAACATGCATGGATCTATCTCTAATGTGTGCGCAACCTGTTCTGGCATTAGCGTCAGCATCCAGTGTCAGCGTCCAGCGTCAGTGTCAGTGTCCAACGTCAACATCACTAACAGCGTATGAAATAAAAATAGTGAATTTTGAACCCATTTTGAACCTATGAGACCCATTTTTAGAGTGGATCTACATGCCATGGGTCATGAGGGTTCTATGTGCCAAATTTGGGCTGATTTGGATGTCGTTTTGGCCCTATTTCGGTTGGTGACGCTGATCCTTACGTTATTGGAAGTATGTTAGCAAGACTAACGGTGAATGACCTAAAAATAGTGCATTTTGAACCAATTTTTTATCTATGAGACCCATTTTCAGAGTGGATATACATGCCATGGGTCATGAGGATTCTGTGTGCCAAATTTGGGCTGATTTGGATGTCGTTTTAGCCCGATTTTAGTTGGTGACACTGAGCCTTACGTTGTGCTGCGTTTGAAAAATAACCCTAGCGTCACCAAGTCAAAATGGCATATTTGAGGCCCAAATCTTGATTTTCTAGAGGCTGGGAGTTGTTGGGGACCTTGATTAAGGTCATGGGAGGTCCTTGTGCTTTATTTTGGCCTATTTTGACTCAGTTTCGGGGCTCCAAAAGTTGGTGATGTTGAGCCTTACGCTGTGCAGCGCCTGAAAAATAACCCTAGCGTCACCAAGTCAAAATGGAATATTTGAGGCCCAAATTTTGATTTTCTGGAGGCTGGGACCTACTGGGGACCTTGGTAAAGGTCATGGGGGGGGGGGATCCTTGTGCCTAATTTTAACCTTTTTTAACTCATTTTCTGGGCTCTAAAAGTTGGTGACACTGAGCCTTACACTGAGCAGCATAAGAACAGTAACCCCAGTGTCACCAAGTCAAAATGGCACATTTGAGGCCCAAATCTTGATTTTCTAGAGGTTGGGAGCTGTTAGGGACCTTGGTGAAGGTCATGAGGGGTCCTTGTACTTGATTTTGTCCTATTTTGACTCAGTTTTGGGGCTCCAAAAGTTGGTGACGCTGAGCCTTACGCTATGCAACGCCTAAAAAATAACCCCAGCATCACCAAGTTAAAATGACACACTTGAGGCCTAAATTTTGATTTTCTAGAGGCTAGGATCTATTAGGGACCTTGTGAAGGTCATGGGGGGTCCTTGTACATGATTTTAGCCTATTTTGACTTAGTTTCAGGGCTCCAAAAGTTGGAGACACTGAGCCTTACGCTGAGCAGTGTAAGAACAATAACCAAATTATACTTAGCCAAAACCAAGAATTTTGAGCCTAAAACTTTTGATTTTGAATGCTAGAAGTTGATGCAGCTACCCATGGGCCCTAGGGGGACTTTTCTTGTTGAATTGTGAACCATCGGGGGCTGCTTCGGAGGCCTCCAAGTTTGGTCATGTTGTACTCATGCTTGGGTAGTCGCATGACTTAACCTGAATCTTGTTTGAAAGTGCTAGGCCAACATTTTGTGGTGTTTCAAGAATCTACGCTCAATGATACATAACACTAGTTCTAATCCCCTTAAACACTAACTGTTCATAGAGGAAACAACAACTCATAATAAGGATGGGCACTTAGATTGTCATCACAATTGGGACTGTAGCAGCCGAAGATAAGGTAGGAAGCATCGTCATGGCGATGGTTCTCCTTCCTCTTCTCCTTCATCTCATCACTCACCCTCTCCTTCGACATCTAGGCACAACCATCATGAGCATAACAGAGAGGATAAAGGTAAGAAAAATGAGAGACCTCGATGAGAGAGTCGAGAGAGAGGAAAAGGGCTTGAACAAAGGGAAATTAGGGAACAACGAAGACATCATAGGCGTCATAAAAGAGATGATCATGAAGAACCCCTACTTGCAACCCGAAGTATGCTTGACATAACAGAGGCTGTTAGAATTTCCACAAAGCATTTAAAAGATATTTGGATCAAATGCTTAGACATGAACAATATCCCATGATTTGAAGGGGGATACAACACTGATCCGCAACATCATATACAGGCATTCCACGATGCCTACACCTTGCAAAATATAGAGAACGAGTGGCAAAAACTTAAGTTGTTTCCTAGGACACTCACCAAGGAAGCTGAGAGTTGGTACCGGTCCTTAGAACTGGAAAAAATTAGGAGGTGGAGTATGATGTTAGAACTCTTCAACAATAAGTATCAAACATACTCTAGAGTGTCTAATTTGCGTAAGCAGATCCAAGGATGGAAGCAAGGTAATCACGAACCCTTGGATGCTGCCATGGCCCACTACTACACATTGTTACATCGTTGCCCAAGCCATGGTTATGCTCAACGAGATCAACTTTGCCACATTGTGGATGGGCTAAGACATGAGATGAGGAGAACCCTTAGGACTTATGCCCAAGGGAGACTATCAGAACTTAGAGTCCATGAAGTTCATTGCTTGTTGGAATAAGTAGCAAAAGAAGAAGGTGAGCTATGAAAAAGAGAAAGTGTGAAAGAATACAACTGTGATCCCTCCCTTCAAAAGAAGGGAGTGAAATTTTTCAATGAAGAGGATGAGTCACCACTCGAAGAGTTGGTGAACAGAAAAAACTTGCCTATTCAAAAACTAACAACAGAAGTATCAGCTAAGATGGATCAATTGTGGGATTCCTTAGACTCCAAACTTGAAACTATCTTGAAAATTGTAGAAGAGTCTAAGAAGAAATGAAGTAGTGACAAAGATAAGACAAAGTGGGAAATTTAGGCCCTGCACATAACAAGGGTAAGGGAAAAATTACTATCTCCAATGAAGTTGTGGATTTAGGCACAGACGATGACGGTGGATGTGAGATTTGCCACTATGACCATCCTAAGGGATGTTGTGTAATCATCTCACATCTACAGGAGTCTGGGGTGTATGCACTTAAACCAAGACTCAACCAATGGCAAACCCCCCGAAGGTTACCTTATCCTCAAGGTAACCCAAGGCAGTTCCACTAACCACTAACATACTATCCAAGTGGAACTCCACCACAACACATCAGACAACATCAGTAGTGGCAATACCCACAGTCATCAGGGATGCCACTGCCGAAACAACAATACCCTTACCTACAACCTAATCCTTATGTCTATTATGTGCAACAACGGGTTTCTCCAAGTGACTCTATGAGTCACACAACTTCCCAACATCACTAGCAAGTTCAGGAGTACTTTAGGAGGACTCCTTCTCCTCCAGGAGGCACCCCACATACTCTCCATCCTCCAACTCCATCCATACCTCTTCCACCTATAGTTCCCATACAACCTACTCCAACAATGCAAGGGGAACTCCCTACTCAACCACAAGAATGTAATGCTATGAGAGCCGCAAACATTCAACCCACTACTAGTTCTAACAACTATAAAAAGAGAAGACCTTTCTTCAGAACCAAAAGCCCAGACAAGCTCTCACAACAAGCGGTTGAGTCTAGGTACACTCCTCTACCATCTAACAATTCGGAGCACCCTTCAGTCTAACAGAGCTGTACACATATGATTATGTTAACGTATACCATAACCGACTGGATCAAGGTAGGCCACCTTCACAGGAAACTAACTGATCCTAGAAGCCCCTTAATCTATTTACAAATCGTCGGGAAAGAACCACATAAGGCTCTTCTTGACTCAAGTTCCAAAGTCAATTTAATATCACAAGAGATGTATCAAGCCTAGAACTTACCCCAACTTAAGAAGAGCAACATCCAACTAGAGCTGGCAAACCAGTCCATCACCATTCCCTTGGGATTGATGGAGGACATTGTTACCACTGTGTGTGGTTAGTCCTACCCAGCTGACTTCCTAGTGATAGAAGTTAACAACAACAATGGGGACTTCCCAATTATAATGGGAAGGTCATGGCTAAGTACAGTAGATGCATACCTAGGGATTCAGGATCTTTCCTTGGGAATTTTGAAGATAAACATTTATGGAAAGATCGAGAAGAGGAAAGTTCCATGCATCACATACAGTGATTCATCGGGTGATGACATGGAGGAAACGCCTCCATGTAACAGGTGTGCCCTTGAAATTTTGAAACAAAGATGCCTGTATGAAGCAACCACACAACAAGTAGTAGACACCCCATGGTTGAGAGCTACTCGAAAGAGTAAACAAATATGCATGGAACAAAATGAGGTGACAAACCATGCCAACAATCAAGGCATAGACACATTGGAATATGAGCGTTGCCAACTTCCACCCCTTAATCTAAGAACATCAATTAAGAGAAGTTGGACACTTCTTAGAAATTCAAATAGGTGCTCAATATTTTGGATCTCTCCCTTTCCACTTAGTCATGGTGGAGATGGCCACCTATGCTAACCATATGTGGCCCTCAGTTCTTTTTAAGTTTTTGTTTTACACATTTTTGTTTTACAACGTTTTTGTTTTACAAAATTTTTGTTTTACAAGTTTTTTTCTTACACATTTTTGTTTTACATGTTTTTGTCTTACACATTTTTGTTTTACAACTTTCTTCAACTTTTCTTGTTTTTGTTTTACAACTTTCTTTATCTCTTCTTGTTTTTGTTTTACAACATCGTTATACTTTTCCATTTTTTGTGTGCATGTGTTATCCACCCTGTAAGTTTGTCACCCAATAAGTGTTCTTCGTGATGGAATGAACTATTTTCATGTTGATTGCTAATGTTTGGTTTTTACCTTTAAAGTCACGATGTTGATACTAAGGTATGTTTCTTTTGATATGGTAGGCAATGAGTTCACTTCAACCACCCATCCACCAGTTTCTATGGTCTCTCTTGGCTTGGAAATGTACAGTCTCCTTCATAATAAGAACTTTATTGAATCGGTGACTGGGCACTTCTCAAACTAAGAAAGGACTTAAGGTTTGAAAAGGGTGTGACTTCAAGGGAACTTCATGCTTTTGTGTTGGCCATTCTCTTGGGTGCTTGGATGTTTTCTTCTTGAGTTTTCTTGCCGTTCTGATGTTACCCAATTATCGGAAGTTGAGACAATAAAAATAAGAAGTCTTTGCATGGTGTGGTTCTCACGCATAAAAACAAAAAACACAAAACACAAAAAAAAGAGAAAAAAGAAAAGTAAGAATTCAAATCACACCCCTTAGATGAAATAATCAATTGGGCAACAAGCACTAGTTATGGAACTAAAAATGTTCCCTCTAACTAAGGCCCTTCTTGCTTCCCATTCTCTCCTTGTTTTGTCGGAATGGTGGTGACTCTTGCATGAAGGAATTCTTGTTACCTCAAGAGGATGGTTTGGCCTGATGCATTGATGTGAAGTCACTGGATGTGGTTGGTTTGACGCTGATGTCAGAATGAGATTTGCCAAGTCACATTAATCATGAAACACACAAGGGACTGTACACAACCTTGTTCTTAGGATTCCATTCTATTCTATTCTCTCGATCCTTCTCTCCATTCTTCACCTCATTTCCAGTTGTATCATTAGTGTATATATTTTGGTTGATGCATTTTTTTCTTTTTGGTAAATTATTGCGGTTAAGACTTTAACTCTTGTTCCAACTGACATTCCTAGAGCCTACGAACTCTTTGAATGTGGGTTTGTCAAGGCATTAAGGGTATGAGGCTGCTTTGGGGAGGACCCACTGACATTCCTCTTTGGTGCAGCAGTTAAATTATTTTCCTTAACATTTTTGCAATTAATTTTATTTTCTTCATTTCCATCTTGACATCCATTTCATCAATGCCATAGTTTTCCCTTTTTATCTATCTTTCTTACTCCTTTTCTTTCTCCATTCTAACACTACCAGATGTTCGCAATTAGTCATGGGGGTACGGGGCCTGATTTTTACGATTTTCTCCTAGCCCTGATTTTTTCAATTTTTTCCTAACCCCTACACCTTCGGTAGTCATCATTAATACATCCCCAAATCCACAATTAGACATACCACAACCTAGCCAATGGACCTACACCGAAGCAATGTATTAATTACATGATGATTCATTTGCACTTATTAATATATGATTGTGTTGTGTGTGCAGATGGCGATCATACAACAACAAATTAGATCTGGAGCAAACACTTGGAATGGAGCAGTGCTGGAAGCAGCTATGTAAGGAGAAAAATTGATGGTGCACTTATGGATGGACAACGAAAGGCACAATCTTGGCGCTGGTAGTAGCAACACTTCTTTCTCTCTTCTCTCTTAGCTGCCAACTAAGGCTTGATGTTAATGTAATAAGGTGTTCACTCTTGTTGTCATGAACACTAGTTTTGTCAAGTCTTGTAATGATGATCCGTTCACATGTCATTCCATTAGTTCCATTCACCTCAATAATCCCATACCTCCCAATATTTTGTAAGGAACTCGAGGATGAGTTTTCATATAGTCATGGGGGTATGATGAGATGCGATATCGCAGCTGCCATGATATTGCATCCCATGCAATATCGCGTAGGCGATATCATGTCATCCCCTATGATATCGTGTACGCAATATCACGGTGCACCGTCATATCTATAAATAGGAGGTGGTTCTCCCTTTTTTCCTCATCCTAGGCGAAAAGTAAGGAAACTCTGGCAGATTGATCACTCCAGAGATAGAATATTTTCCATGTGCCCGTAGTAGGAGTCCTAAAGTGAACAGATCTTTATTCAAGCAACATTGTACCTAAACACAATTTGTGTACAGCAATAAAGATGAACTTCCTGGATAATCCTTGCAGTGCATGGAATAGGATTTTATTTAATGTTATTTATTTCTTTCTCTCTCACCCTTATCTCCTAGTAATGCGGAATGAGTATGACTTGATTACAAGCATTTAAGAATGTGTACGGATAATCAAGGAATGGATGCTCATCACACTTAGGCTAGATTAGATTCTCTCAACCCTTTCCTCCTAGTTAAGTACCTCAGTACGACCACTTTGAGCATGTGCGTTACGCGGGGTGATCCTAGCAACGATTAGTGTTTGGTAGCCATGGTTGCATCGGTTCAGGGTGTGTACGGTAAGTGGGAACGGATGCTGACTCTAGGTAATTTAGACTTAGTTCATTAGTTAGAGTTAGTAATTAGTTTCTCAACCCTTCACCTCAATAGCATAGGATATAAAACATAAAAGACTATAAAAATCATATACCTCGGACTTACTTAACCATACACTGTGACAACTACAAGTAAGTCTGGGAAGACAATGAATGATTAACCCTAAGTGTTCCATGCGGCATGTAGGCACTTAGTCTGCGGAGTTCGACCGGATCGTGCATGCTACACTCATATTCGTATGGTTGAGTGTAGGGGTATCTCGCCACTCATCAGGAGTCTATATAGATTTGGTATTCACATATTTATGGATCTATCCCTATTATCTCATGATATAACTATGCAAATATTGTTGGCCATTTTTTCACTACTTTTAGTAGCTTCTATTTTTGGACTTGGGCAAGATTAGCATTGATTGTTACTAGGCTTCCATCATTAAGAAAAAAAAATTCTAATACTACTAGTAAAGCCTTAAGTTCAAGGGGCTCATGCTTGAAATCATTAGGGATTTCTAACTTTCCCTAATCTATATCCTTATTTTGGTGGAATATTTGCTTATTAATCTACTCTAGTCCATCTAAGATATCTATGTAGGTGCTTGTGCAAAGCTCCACTAGTTTGATGCATATTGTGGTTTCAAAGCTATTATATGTTGTTAGCCACTTGGTACCTTCTTATTCTATGGATACTATTTTGGAATACTAACTACATGCTTGATAGATGTACTTTTCATGTACCATATTCTTTGCATGTAGTGGCATCCTAGGTCACTATATGTAATGCATGAATCTTCTTATCAATCTTCCTAAACTCATTTTGCTTGAATATATCTAAGTAAAGATCTTCAATCCCCATCTTAGCATCAAAGATACTAAGCCAAATCCTTTACATGATAATATGGAAGTCTCCCTTAAAATTGTACACATGGATCACTAAAAACTCTACTGGGTATAACCAACCACAAATGGTGGTCATAATGTCCTCCACCAATCTTAACAAAATGGTGATGGATTGATCTATAAGCTCTAACCTAATATTACATTTCTTTAATGAAGGCAACTTCTACATCTTATACATCTCCTAAGAAATTAATTTTTTCCCAAAATCCAAATCTAGTAAATTCTTGAATGGATCATTTCCTAGGAAGGTGGCCAACCTTGATCTAATCTATGGCCACCTTTCTAGGAATTTTAAGGATATTTCTAGAAGTACTTGATGTAGTGTTAGTAGTCAAGGATGTCTACAAGGACTTTTGTAAATTATTTGGATTGAAAAAATCCCTTTATTGAGACTTGAGCTCTAAGTAAATCAAATGATCATCTAGCTATAGGTGTACTACCCTAGTGGTATTTGGTTATTGTGGCTTTGGTGGAATTGTCCCTTGCATTGTTAGTGCATGTAGCAAGGGAGTAGTATTAGAAGGTGTAGGTGAGGTGATAGATACAAAGAAGAATAAGTGAAGGGAGTCTCATCTTTTGGTGTGGGGTTTCAATGATATTTTTGAGAGTAGTTGTAAAGAGCAAAAGAACTGTGGCTTGTAGAGCCACAAGGAGATAAAGGTTACTTGAAATATTATCCATATGGGTTTGATTGTCAATAAGGATATTTCTACTATGATAGTGACATCCTCCATGATTATGTGTTTTTCCACTACTAATATCACTCTTAAGGCTGAGGTGCTACTCCACTTGGATAATATTGTGTTTGCTAGAACTAATATCTATAATTGCCTTGTGGATAAGGTAATCTCTTGGGTGGTTGCTTCCTTGAAAATTTTAGATTTAACATGTACACCAAAGATTCTTACAGGTGTAACACTATAGGAAAACATGCCTTAGAATATTCAAATTCTCAAATAAAACATTCATCATCAGATGTCCCCAAATTTGCAACAACATTAACTATTGCAACCATACCTTTTTACTAATAATGATCCTTGTCTATATTCTTTTGACTCCTATCTCTACTACTATCCTATTCCATCTCCTCTTCCACTATCTTGAGAGAAATTTTGAATCTCTCATCTAAGGAGTCCCATATTTTATCCATATCTACCAATATTTCAATAATAGATTTTTGGATTATAAATTTTTTCCTTTGCACCACTTCATCTGTGTTGCTTCCTACTCTAAATCATAGAAATGCACCTTCTTTTTATGAATGAAGAATCCCAATTATACTCCTTTACACTTTTTCTCTTTTTTAGCTCTCCTTCTTTCTTAGCTTCCTAGTCAATTAGCCTTTTAATCTCATAGGCTCTCATCTTAAAAAGTGTCCCTTGAGCATAGACCTCAAGAGTTTCTCTAGTTTTGTTTCAAAGCCCATATATAATGTGTTGAAGCTACTTCCCTTGAGAAAATACATGGTGTTGACATTGGTACAAGAGGGAGTAATATCTATCCAAGGATTCATGATTTCCATGCTTTCACCCTTGTATTTGTTTTCTCAAGTTTGACTTTCAAGAGTACATTTGGTACTTGATATTAAACAACTCCAATATTGTACACTACCTATGAATGGACTCTAGTTTTATAGAGTAGTACCAACTTTCTACTTCTTTGATGAGTGTTCTTGGAAATAGTTTTAATTTTTTTCATTTATTCTTGATGTTGTATAAGGCATAGGCATCATGGAAGCTTATAGATGATGTTGTGGATTAGCATTATATCCTCCTTAAATTTAAAGACATTGTTCATATCCAACCTTTTAATCCTACTATCCTTTTAATGCCTAGTAGGGATTCCAACTACTTCTAAAAAATTAATCATGTTTCAAGTAACCAACAATGGCTCATCATGGTCATTTCATTCACAATGGCTACTATCATGGCCATGCCTCCTATGATGAGACCTATTATACCTCCTCTCCTAGTAATGCTCTTCTTTCTCTCATAATTTTCTACACTCATGGTTCTTATCATCTTAATGGAATGTCCTTTCATCTCCATCATAATTATAATCACTCCTCCTTCTATCTTTTCCATCTGGATTCTCCTATCAAAGTTTGATCATGAGAAGAATGGTAAAGGTGGAGGACTAGGAGAACGGTGTTGACTAGTCCTTCTCCTATGATCCCTTACCTAATCCTTCTCCTTGTCTTTTTTCTTCTTAGTGTCTTTGGATGAACAACTAGGAGATCTATTCTTCGATGTCTATTTGGCCTTGGACTCTATCCTTTCCTCATCTTTTTTTATTCCAAGGTTGATTGCAACCTTTAGTTGATGGTATTGTCCTCAACAAAAGGATGAAAATCTATGTACTAAGACATCCTTGAGAAAACATCAAGGCACTCTTTTTATGATTTCATAAATAATGATGGCAAGACCCTTTTACCTTTGCAGGTTTCATGACATGCCTCCATGTACTGATCCTTCTAAAGTTGTGCTTTAGAGAACTAATAATCCCTAGAGGTATTTTCTATCACCTCATATTTTGGGCTTGATGATTCAATGTCCAACTTCATGAGATTGGACATGAGCATGGTGGGAACAGACCAATCTAGGGGTAACAAAATGATAACCTCTATATCCCTCCAACATAACTATTCATCTTAATGAAGGATGAAGGAGACATCTAGATGATAGGGAACTGGATATGCAGAGACTACTCACAACTACTGAGGCTTCTCAATGGTAATTCATTGGGCCCTATCCTATTGTTAATTAGATTTAATGACATAGGATGATAATTAATTACTACAATAAGAAGTCATCTTAGTAATGTATACTAAGTGTACCTTCATATAATTTTTATTATTATTATTTTGTAAAAAATATAACTCATTATATTTTCTTTACAATGACTATATACAGCTTTACTATTTAAATATATTTAGCATACCTAGCTAAACTAAGTCCCTAGAAACAAAACCAATGATGAGTAGTGGCTAGTTCCTACATCCAACCATATGAATCATGAGCACCCACATGCAATCTAGTCAAATTCCATAGACTTAATTACCTAAGTTATCAATATTCCTAAATAGTGAATTATGTACTTACAAGTCGTTGTCTTTTCAATCCACACTTATGTTTTAACTGTGCATATGGTTAAGTGTGGTTGAGGCATAAGATGTTTTTTTTGATAATTATTTTATTATATTCTTTTCAAAATTACTTAATAATGAAATTAAGATTTAATTATTGAATAAATTAACTAGTTAACTACTTTATTAATAAACTATCCTAATGTGAAGTATCCATTCCCACTTATCGTACACATCCTAAGCTTACATTACTGCTAATGGGTTACCAAGTATATACTACTAACCATACCAAGTATCCACTACTACAATTACCAAGCATTCATACATTATGCTTAAAGTGGTTGTATTCATGTGCTCCTAGTTAACTGCATTAAGTACTTAAGAACATAACTGTCAATTTCATGTAAAGTGTTGAAAAGTACAAGTAAATTAGTCTAAGTGTTACAATGGATGTAGAAAATCTTGATTTTGTTACAGTTCATGCTAATATATCTAGGTACATATGCACTTAAATAAGATTTCATATATTCTCATAAATCTACTCTGCGGGCACTCATAATGAAAATATTCTAACTCTTGAAAAAAGAAACTACAAGAGTTCAGCCAAGACTAAGATCAAAATATGTCATAAATGCGAGGGGTGTACACATTTATTAGGTAATGACTATGTCAATGTTGACATGCCTGCATTAATGCATCCTAACATGCATCAACAAAGATATATTGATCGAACTGCATCAATAGAGCTATGTCGATGAGCATGCATTGATGCAGCCTATATTATTGACTATTCATCAATGTCTATCTTTAAGTTGAATGAGAAAATGATAATGTTTTTCCAATCAATGCATATTAGCTCTTCCGTTCTTTTAGGTGTTGATGAAAAAGGTGCTAATAGCTCACTAACATAGTTGGAGGATCTTTGTTGTTTATGACTAGTAGATAAATGATTATTTGATATTGTTCCTCATACTAAATATTATGAATATTGAATCCACTGGATGTTTTGTGCTTTCATAGATCTGTTATGTAACTTAATTATTTTATCAATGATATTTTACAAATTGATAATTATTTTTATAATTATTTATATTTTCTATTTTATTTAGTTTGTATTTTCTACACTTATGATCTAGTTGTATGTATGATCATTTCGATGTCTCATTCACATCATTGTAACTAGTCTCTCATATGGTGGTGGTCCCTATGTAATACCTTTCTAGCCTAGATAGATTATGAAGGTGTTACACATAATTACATAAAATTATGATTTCTAAAGAGCCAAATTTTATCAAAAACCTATAGGAATTCCACACCAAAGTGAGGACTCAAATCAAAGCTACAACAAAGACATACAAGACTGCAACTAATGCACACTGTAAACAAGCATGATTTGAAAATGAATGCATAGTTGTGACACAATTGAGAAGAAACTAATTACGTAGGAAATATTCAAAGATATAGCCAAGGAGAATTCGTTCATTTTCAATCAAAAGGAAAAATATTAATAATGCATTCATGGATATGTTATGTACCTTGATTATTTTATCAATGTTATGTTGTGGATGGAGATTTATTTCTAGCATTATTTATATTTTATGTTTTAATTAGTTTGTATTTTTTGTGCTTTCATGAATATGTTATGTTTCTTGATTATTTTATCTATGATATGTTACGAATGGAAATCAATTTCGAGCATTATTTATATTTTCTATTTTTATTCGTTTGTATTTTCTATGCTTTCATGGATATTTTATGATCTTAATTTATTTTATCAATGTTATGTTATAGATGTAGATTTTTTCTAGCATTATTTATATTTTCTATTTTAGTTAGTTTGTATTTTCTACACTTATGATCTAGTTATATATGTAATCATTTTCATGTCTCATTCACATCAATATAACTACTCTCTTACATGATGGTGGTTCCTATGTAATACCTTTCTAGCCTAGATAGGTTAGGAAGGTGTTACCCATAATTATCCAAAATTGTGATCTCTAAAGAATCAAATTTTATCAAAAACTTATAGGAGTTCTACACCAAACTAAGAAGTTAGATCAAAGCTAAAATAAACACATACAAAACTACAACTAATACATATTGTAAATAAGCATGATTTGAAGAAGAATACATACTTATGATAGACTTGAGAAGAGACCAATTGCATAGAAAATATTCAAAGATATAACCAAGGAGAATTAGTTTGTTTTTATTCAAAGAAAAAATTTTAATAATGACTATGAGTTACATTTATTTGTAAGTATGAAGATTTTACCATTATTTAATGCTATAAAATTTCAAAGGCAAGCATTGCATGAGGATGCATTGAACTATGATGATGATGAGATATCAAACCATGATGGTGAATAAAACATGAATCATGATGATGATGAAGATTCAAATCATGGCAGTAAGAAACTTTAAATAACACAACAGGTCTAGGACACTAATCCAAAGGTGAAACTTGAAAGAATATAAAGAATTTAGCTAATTAAATATTAGATTTCTGAATTTTTTACCAACTTGAAATGAATTTAGAAACCCATGATGAAAGTGTGACATGGTTATTACCTCAACATAAATGCTTTCACATTGTCATATGATAATAATCAATAGTGTACTACAAAGAAATTAAATTTAATTTACATGAAATAATTTCTTTTATAGTTTACATCATAAAAGATATGCACTCAGTCTAATTCATCTTGGAAACCTATGCTAGATTTGATTTCTTTAGACATATAAAATGTAAAATTTGATATGACAATTAATGCACAGAGGTGTTAGGAAAGGATAACATCCATATGCATTGATCTTATTTTGATGTCTTTATTTGTATTATGTGAGTGATACAAAATTTTTTACCTTCTTATTTTTCATTTTATTTTTTGTTGATATCATTTTTGTGTGTATTTTAGATAATCCTAAATGTTAATTAACATATTTAGAAAAAATTAGTGAATTCAAGTATAGTTAAGGAGATTGTGGGAGTTTTTTTCTATCATTTTCCTTATTGTTATGTAAATCATTACTTATTCTAAGGTAGGGTTATCCATGGTTTAGGAATTAAAACTAATAATATTTTTGCTATCTAATAAGATATCCAATGAAATTTTATAAGTTGGTTATAAGTCCTGGATTCATGAAGTATTTCACATGCCCTATGTTTGCAATCTATTGTGTTCAATTATGATTTGGTTATCCCAAGTAAGGAAATGATATTTTTGTGTTGTATGCATGTCTTCAAATCCTTATGATGTTTTTTACCTTGTTCAAGCATCTTAAGGTCCTTTTGGCATGTTCCCTTGGGTTCTAGCTATCATATAGAACTAACACTTGAAATCATAGCAAGAAGTAGTATGCTAGAAGTTAGTGCAACGCCCTACATCAATGCACCTCCTACTTGCCAATGTTTGGGTCCAAGTGCCAAAAGTATGATATGATTGATTAAGGATACATCAATAGATCTCCATTGACTCCTACACATTGACAGACCTCCACAGTTACATTGTAGAAACTATAAATACCTAGGATGAGCTTTCACATACATTATTTATAACTTAGGAATTTCATTTTAACTTTTTATGTATAGTTTGTGTGAAGAGCTCTACCTCCTTTAGGTAACTTGGTTTTCTTGCTTGTTTATGTATATTTTGAGTCATCACTTTCACAAGTGCAGCTAGACTCTATTAGGGTGATGCCTTGGTTTTGTAACTCAAAACAATTTGGATTAGGTGAAATCCAATGTTTTCATAGTGAATAAAGCTCATGATTTTTCCTTATTCTACTATTGATTCCTTGAACATTAAAACATTAGAAATATTTATTTAATTCATTTCTATTTTATCGAGTAATGATTATTCATCCTTATCTAAGAAGGTCATAGCTATATGGCATGATGTTCAGCTATTGAGGTTATGACTAAGAGATATTTTATTGAATTTCATATGTAGTGTTATGCCTACCCCTAAGAGGGACTGCAATACAATCATTATGCCTATCATTAAGAAGGATTTCAATGCATGTTTATTTACTATTATTTTACACCTTTTAATTCTAAAATACATGAAAATCATAAAACATAAAATTATAAATAGTTCTCTACCTCTCACCATGATACCATGAGCTTTTCCTTATATCTTATGTATCATAATCTCTTTTATATTTTTTGAATGTAACAACATACATAACTGTTCTTGGCAATCCACTAAGCATCATCTTCAAAGCTTACAACTAGATCACACTATGATTTCTATTGTAAATTTCATTAGTCCAAAATTAGAGGGACCCCTATCATTAGCATTGTTGCTGAAGAAGGCATCAGTAAATTGCCTCAAAATATTTATACATTCTCAATTTTTTTTATCAGTTGTTAATTTTGTAGAATAAAGCACCAATGCAACCATGGCTAAATTAAGCAATGAAAATATATTAAAGAAAAAATCTCAATTGGTCCAAATCACTTTCAAAAACATGGTAAACAAAGAAACATCTCCTATTATGGTGAAATTTCATCAAGATAAATTAGGGAAATGGTCTAATGCACTTGGATGATTTTTCAAGGAACCTAGAGAGGTTGAACTTGCTACCATAGAGAAGTCTTTCTCCAATCAAGGATTCATTGAGGATTTGATATATTATAAACTCATGTCACCCCAATAGTCAGAGTATGCTACTCATGAGAAGTGAGAGCTTTGTGATATGAATGCAAAGTAGGAGTATGAATGGATACATGCTAGGAAGAAAGTAGGACCTTCTTCTAAATAGCCCTATTGCTACAAGATGAATGATTCTAGGGGAAGGATGTCCATGCATCTTTTTTCGTGGAACATTAGTTATACTTATGATGATCCAAAGTAGTTGATGAATAGCTAGGTACCCCTATGCCCAACTATACGAATATGAACATTCACATGCGATCCAGTCAAACTCCAAGGATTAAGTGCTTATGCGCTTACACAAAACATTGATGAGTTATGCGATCATTTTCTTTCCAAGCTTACTTGTAAGGCAAAATTTTATGGTTAAGTAAACTCGAGGTATGTGATTTTTATTATTTTATGTTTTATGCTTTTGATGTTTATGTTGGCACATTTTTACCATTTCATGGAACAGGTGGACTTATTTGCAAATGGTGAGGTACAGAATCCTAATGAACTGAAACTGTTCAAGGAGGATTATGTTCTTTCTTGTAAAGAATTCTGCAACAGTTAATTAACCATGAAGTTGGAATAGAAATGAAAATGTTGCTGAA
>MNCI01021551.1:201070-211227 GCA_015680685.1 Gnetum montanum
GAACCCTATAAAAAGGCTTCAGGGGTCAAGGAGGGAGGATCATGACTTGAAATCATCACTACACATATCATATTGGGTCTCACACATCACACTTGGGATCAAATAAGATTTGTAAAGAAGATTGCTTGTATGATGGCTTGCTAGAGTAAAGATTTAAGCCTCTTTGTCATGGTCCTGTGAGTTATGCATTTCATTTTTTGTTTTGTTTAAATTATTTAGCTAGTGGTTTAGATAGTATCATCCTTGGCAAGTAATTTTGGGATTTTTAGATTGCTCTTACTGTTCTTGTTGCCCGATAGAAATTTCTATTAAAATTTTGCCATAGAAGCGCTTGTGTTTAAAAGCCTTAAGAGCATTTTAGTAGTAAATTTCATTATTGTGCAATGTGTGGGAATTGCTATTGGGATTGTTGTAAGAGAGCCTCTGTTTGTAGTCACGCCGTTGAACAATTCAGTAGTCGAGAGGGTTCAGAAAATCTTTGGTATTTTGATGGGACCAAAATAGCTTCTTTTTATCTTTAAAGTGAATTCTCATGGTATTTCAATCAGAAATTGTCAAGTCTTTTAAAGGTTCTGTTTGAATCCAATCGTTGACATCTATTATCTAGTCAAAATGGAGTCTCGTACGTGGTAGTTTACGCAGCAATTTTTGGTAGCATAGTAGGATTGTTTTGAAGATATTGCTTGTTTGAGCCTTGGAAGTTTGAACAATTCGTAGATATTGAATTTGGGATAGCTTTCTTTTCTTTTCTGCTTATTTCCATTGAATCTTGCTCTATTTCTCGTTTTCTTGTGGAACTATCTCTTTCTCTGGGAAAAATTAGGAGTAGATTGCGGAGTTGTGCTCAAATGTTTTTGCAAAATTTTATTTGTTACAAGTAGGTATTATAAGGACCGTGTAGACTAGGCAGTTGAACAAAATAGGAAATTTTCAAGAACTCATAGTACTTGGCAAAGTTGGCTAAATCTCTTTAAAGTAAGTCATTTGTAGTTCACACACAATGCAATTGTTACATTTTACACAACCACACGCCGCAACAGCACACACACATACTCACATTAACTACTGAGTTTATTTGGAGGTATCTGGGCCTTGGTGTTGCCAGAGACCAGCAGGCACCTAAATCCTGTTCGAGGACACTCGTTGGGGGTCGTGTCCCAAACGGTCGCCAATAGTTTAAAAGAGAGAAATGAAGTAATTTAATAACTAATTTGATTTGACTAGTTAACTATTCTCTAACTAGTCCTAACACCAGCATCCATTCCCACTCTCTGGACAGATCCTAAACTAGTGTAACACTACTGGGATTACCAAATGCTAGTCATTACTGGGTTACCAAGTGTTCTACATATTCTTGTAGTTGTGCTGAGTGTGCTAATTCATTGGTAATTCACAATTCAATAGAAATAACATTGATTAACTAATGAGAGTATCAACTAATAGTAAATAACATTAAATGAAATAATCAAGCTATTCTAAATATTACAAAGTTTATCACAAAGTTTGTTTTTATTTCCGGACACAAGGTGTGCTCAGGTATACAATGCACAAATAAAGATCCATTCACTTTATGACTCCTACTGCAAGCACTCAGAAATAATTCTAACTCTAGAATAGAAAAACTGCAAGAATTTGGATAAGGGACTAAAAAGTAATGTGAAACCAAGTTCCCTTGTCTCTTATTTATAGGCAACAAGATAAGTTCCAACATCACATGTCTGATATCACTTCAGCATCTACGATATTGCATATCCGATATTGAGGGCTCGATATTGAGGGTTCGATATTGAGGCTCATCATACCCCCACGACTAAATGAAAAATCATCCTCGAGTTCCTTACAAAATATTTGGAAGGTATGGAATTATTAACTAAATGATGATTGATGATGACATGGAATGATAGACCCAAAGTACCTGGTAAACGGATCAACAAATATATTATAACATTGGTGTTCATAACCATTGTGGTGAATAGTGTACATAGATAACATCCAAACCCTTATTTGATAGCTTGAAAAGAGAGAGAGAGAAAAGAAAATGAGGTGCATTGCTTCCAATGTCAAAAGTTTGCACACCATTGTTCATTCATGGCCACATGACTAAGTTTTTTCCTTACATAAATGCTCTTGCTCTAGTCCATCTTGAGTGCTCCCTCCTATCCCAATTCATTGTTCATGTGATCACCATCTGCACACACAACACAATCACAAATTATCAAGGATAGATAAGATATAATGCAATTGATACCTTGCCTCAATATGAAGTACATTGGCTAGGTTGTGGGTATGGAAAATACAAGGTTAGAGGTTTGTAAGTGATCACTACCCAAGGTGTAGGGGTGAGATAAGTAATGGAATGAAAAAATTTACAACAAGCCCCCATGACTAAGAGCGAACCTCTGGTAGAAATAGGAAAAAAAAGGAAAATGAAAGAAAAAGGAAGATAAGAGGAATAACAACAGTCAAGCCAATAAAAATATATAGAAGGAAAGATAAAAAAAAGATGTTATAGATGTGGTGAAATGAGAAATAGTTGTTTGCAAGAAATGTTCAAGGGAAAGAACTAAGCAATTGCACCAAAAAGGAATGCCAGTGGGTCCTCCCCAAAGCAGGCTCATGCCCTTTATGCCTTGACAAACCTACACACCAAAGAGTTTGTAAGCACTAGAAATGACATATGGAGACAATAGTTAAGAAGTTACCTAGATGAATTTACCAAAGAATAACAACGCATTGACTAAGATATAGACTAATCATAAAACTAGCAATGTGGTGGAATATGGAAAGTAATAAGACAAGAGAAGAGAGAATGGAATGGAATCCTAAAATTAAATTTGTGTAAAGTCCCTTGTATAGTATGTGGTTAAGGAAACTTAATAAAATTCAACCCAAATCTAGATTAAAACTATCCACATCCAAAGACCTTGCATCAACACACTTGACCAATCCATCCTTCCGAAGCAACAAGAATGCTTTCACAGAGCAACCACCATTCCAAAAGGAGAAGAATAGAGAAGTAGGAAGTGAGGAAGGACCTTAGTTAGAGAAAACCTTCAAGCATGGGTAACATGTCTTTCTAGTTCCATAACCAGTGCTTGTAGCCCATGTTACTTTATTGTGTCTAAGGGGTGTGTTTTGAATTCCCACCAGTTTTTTTTATGTGAGAACCACACCATGCAAAGAATTATTTGATTTATTCAACTTCCCAATATTAGTTAACAAAAAAATGGTGAAAAACCTATGAAAAACATCTAAGTACCCAAGAGAATAGCTAGCATAAATGTGTTAAATCCCCTTGAGGTCACACCCTTTTCAATCCATTTGAATCTTTCCTTGGTTCGAAGAATATCAAGGCAAAAATTTATTAATAGGTTTGCTTAGAAAAAGGGACAGTATAGTTCCAAAACCAAGGGAGACTATATAGTTGAGTGGATGAATGGATGACATGGACTTATTGCCTATTTTATCAAAATAAACCATATCATAGCATCAACATTGAAAGTCAAAGGTAAAAACCAAACATTAGCAAGCAACACTATTATAGTACAATCCACCATCACGAGCACTTATTATGTGATGAGTGAGAATAAATCAAAAAATATATAATAAAGAAAGAAATAGTAAAAGTGTTAAAGATGGTGTAAAATAAAAACAAGTAAACATGAAAAATGTGTAAAACAAAAAGGAGAAAAGAAATTGATGGCTTAGAATAACTAGCATTGGTGACCATCTTGCCCATGACTGAGTTGGAAGTAGGAGATCCAAAATAATGAGTAGGCTTATCCATCAACAGAGGTAGTGCTAGTACTAACCATTTTGGGCTCATGGAAAGGTTTGGTTTGCTAGACGTTCATCAATAATTTCTTATTTGGGCTTCTAGGTTTATAGATCATCATGGCACCTAAAGGAAAATTTTCATGAATGATATAAGGTCCTTCCCACAGCATTTAAAATTTAGTTCATTGTGGCAAATGTGCGGGATTCCAATAAAGAACCCTATCTCCTAGTTGGTATTTGACTTTTCTAATTTTCAGGTCATCACATTGTTTGTTGAAGGCCTTGTGCAGTTCGTTCGATGATAGGGCGACTAATCAGTTTTCATCTAGCAAGTTAAGATTTATTAACCATTTCTTCTATGCTAAATTGAGGTCAAGGTTAAGGTCACATGTTGTAGATAGTGTACAGAGCTCAACTTGGATAGGAAGTATTGGAAGTTTACCGTACACTAACTCATAGGGAGAGTAGCCTATAGGGAGTTTCCATGTGGAGTAGTAGGTCCAAAGAGCATCATTCAGTTTGGTGCTCTAGTCTTGCCTATACTTTCTAATGGTTCATGTCAAGATTTTTATGATTTCCCTATTGGTGACTTCAGCTTGACTGTTTTCTTGAGGATGATATGGTGCAGTCAGTTTATCCTCAACTCCTAAGCATTGCATAAACTTTAAAAAAGTCACACCTATAAAATGTGTACCATTATCAAAAATAAGTGCACGAGGCATGCCAAACCTGTTTACAATTTATTGTTAAAAAAATCTTGCAGCGGTAGATGATGTATAGTTAGTAATAGTGGCTACTTTGACCCACTTTGTAAAATAGTCAACAACAACAACAATGTATGCTTCTCCATTGGACATCAATGTAATAGGCCCCATAAAATCAATACCCCATATGTCGAAGGGTTCCAAGGATTAAATCCATTGTTGTGGACCCTCCATTCTACCAGTCATTCCCCCATCGCATTGGCAACACTCACAAGATTGGACAAAATTATGGGCATCCTAAAATAATGTACACCAATAATATTCTATAAGAAATATTTTAATGGTTGCTCATCTCCCAGCATAATGACTCCCACAAGGACCCTCATGGGCATCTTGGAGGACTCGCAATTGATCTATGTTGAGAACACACCATTGGAACACACCTTGTAAAGGTGTTCATTAATTTCCATGAATTGTTTGACTCAGTGGAGAAACTATTGTTTCTTTCTAACGTTCAGCTCTCATGGTGTTTCTTGTGTGAGAAGATAAATAAGAGTGCTACTATACCAATTTATATTTGTGGGTGATTAGTTGTTTATTACACCTGCAAAGAGGAGTTCATTAGGGAAGTGATCAAAAATTGTGTATTCATCCTCTTTGTTGTCCCATCATAACCAAGATAAATTATCAACAACAACATTCTCAGTGCCTTTACGATCTATTATCATGATACCGAACCCTTATAAGATCACCAGCCATCGTATGACATGAGGGCTCACCATTGGTTTATTCATAAGGAAACAAGGCACACTATGATCCATGTGTACAAATATATTATAGCCTAATACATACTACCTAAATTTTTCTAGTGCAAATAGCGCAACCATTAACTCTTTTTCTATTGTAGTATAGTTGATTTGTGCACCAGCAGTACTTCAACTTGCACAGTGAATGTAATAGGGACATTTTTAATTATCTTACTATGTAATTATGGCTCCTAAAGTAAAATTCGACACGTCAGTCATTATATGGAACAATATAGACCAGTTAGGAGCTTGTATAATGGGTGTTTCTATGAGCTTCTACTTCAAGGTTTGGAAAGCTAGCTCACATTCCTTGGTCCATTCAATGGGTACATCCTTCTTCATTAGTTCAACCAATGGTTTTGCGATCTTCAAAAAGTTCTTGATGAAACATCTATAATAGCCAATATGTCCAAGGAATGATTGGATGTCTTGTATAGTTTTAGGTTGATGAGTGATTCCTTGGATGAATCTAAACTTTTCAGGATCTACCTCCATCCCTATTTGTGAAATTTTATGCCCTAATACAGTGGCCTCTTAGACCATTAAATGGCTTTTCTTCCAATTGATCCTTAGGTTGGTTTTAACACATCATTCTAGTACTTGCTCTAATCAGTCCAATGCTTGTTCAAAGTCCACTCCATAGGTGGAGAAATCATCCATAAACACCTCCACACTATTCCTTATTTGTTGCTAAAAAACCAGACGTTGAAATGTTGCTAGAGCATTGCACAAGCCAAATGGCATCTACCTATATGCAAATGTCCCCCAAGGACTCATGAATGTAGTCTTGGCTTGGTCTTTTGGTGCTATTTTAATTTGATTGTACCCACTCTAACCATCCAAAAAACTATAATAGAAATTCCCTAAAATGGTATCTAAGACTTGGTCAACAAATGGTAATGAGAAATGGTCTTTAAATGTTGCCATGTTTAATATCCTAAAATCTATACACACCCTCCATTTACCTCTCTTTTTAGGCACAATGACTAATGAATTAACCCATTCACTATCATCAATGGGTTAGATGAACCCAGCCTTTTAGAATTTGTTCAATTTCTTCTTTAACTACTTTCTTAATCTTTGGGTTCAATTGTCTTTGCGGTTGTTGTTGAGGCTTCATAGAGGGGTTAATGTAAATTCTATGGTGGCATATCCTAGGATCGATTTTGGTCAATTTGGGATATGACCAAGAAAAGGCTTTTCACCATTTGGTTACCATCTTTAGTAGTTTTTCTTTCTATTGAGGAGCAAGATTAGTGTTAATGATTACCAATTTTCCATTCTTGAGAAATGTATACTCCATACTAGTGGGCAATGGTTTTAATTCAAGGGGCTCTTGCTTAAACTCATCAAGGATCTCTAACTTCCCCCAATTGATATTTTTGGTGTCAGTACTTGGAAGTTGATGATGGACTTGCTCTAATGCATCTATGCTATTAATACAGGCATAAGTCAGTTTCTTAGTTGGTTCCATGCATATAGTTGAATTACTCTCTTGGTTAGCTATCAACCACTGGGTGCCTTCCTATCTTGTGCCTATTGCATATAGGCATCTTTGTATGTCAGTTAATTGTGCACATTAGTTGCATGTAGGCAATGTTAAGCATTGTACAAACCAGGACTTCTGCACCTAGTTGCACCCTATGTCACTGTATGCAATGCATGGAACTTTCTTCTTCTTAGTCTTCCCAAATGCATTTTCTTTTGATATCTTGAGGAAAAGATCATGTATTCCTAGGCATACATCAATCGTACTTAGCCATGCTCTTCCCATTATGATTGGGAAGTCCCATTTGTAGTTGTTAACTTGAATTACTAGGAAATCAGTTGGATATAACCATCCATAAATAGTAGTGACAATGTCCTCTACTAGTCCCAATGGAACTATGATAGACTGGTCAGCCAACTCTAAATGAATGTTACTCTTCTTTAGCATAGGTAGGTTCCAGGCTTTGTACATTTTTTGAGAGATCAAATTAACACCAGAACCTAAATCCAAAAGATCTTTGCAAGGCTCATTTCCAAAAATTTGCAAATATATCAAAGGACTTCTAGGATGAGAGAATTTTCTCATAATCCAATTAGTGATGGTGTGGGTTAACATGATAGTATGCATTGGGTGCAATCTTTGGTTCGAAGGAAGCTTCAAAGATTTGAATGATGGTAAGGTGTTTGGATAATTAGCTACTTGTGGTTTTAAGGACTTAGTTGGATTTTTGGTTCTAAAGAAAGGTTTCTTCTTTGATCAGTTGTCCAAACCAATAGTAGATTGAGGTTTGATAGCCCTTATAGTGTTACGTTGCTATAGCTGGGTAGGAAGCTCATACTACATAGTTGGAGTAGGTGGTAATGGAGCTGAGGCTAGAAGAGATGCAAAAAGATGAGGGATAGTATGTATGTGAAACATCACCTTGAGGAGAAGAAGTTCTATAGTACTTAGGGGTCTAGTAGTGAGGTTGAGGAGCAACATGACTAGTAGAGGCATGTGGAGAGATCAGCTGCTAAATGTAATACCCGTATGGGTCAAGTTGACGATAAGGGTATTGTTGACATGGTAGTGGCATTCCCCATGATTGTGAGTGTTTCCACTATTGATACTATTCATTTGGTTATCGTGGAGCTCCACTCAGATAATATGTTAAGGGTTTGTGGAACTATCTTGGGTTACCTTGAGGATAAAATAACCTTCTAAGTGTTTGTCGCCTGTTTAACCGTGCGTTTAGTGCATACAACCTAGATTCTTGCAGATGTAACACTACTCAACAACATCATTTAGGATGGCTATATTGGCATATCTCACATCTACCATCATTGTCTATGTCTGAATCCACAACCTCTTCAATGAAAACAACTTTGCCCTTACCCTTATTACATGCCTACTTAGCTTCTTTCTTTTTCCCTCTCTCTCAGTCACTACTTTGTTCTCTAGACTTCTTTACTATTTTTAGGATAGTTTGGAATTTTTCATCTAGGGGGTTCCACATTTGATCTACCTTTGCTTATACTTCTAATGCAAATTTTTTAATGCATAAAGTCTTTCTATTTACCATCTCTTCAAGTGGTGACTCTTCCTCATCTTTGCAAAATCTAATTTCCTTCTTTTGGAGGGAAGGATCTCTATTGTACTCTTCTACACTTTCTCTTTTCCTCAACTCATCTTCCTCCTTGACAAATTGCTCCAACAATCTTTGTATTTTTTGGGCTTTGAGCTTAGATAGCCTTCCTTGGGCATAAGTCCCAAGAGTTCTTTGCATTTCATACTTAAGCCCATCTAGGAGATGGCGAAGTTGTTCCTTCTACAAGTAACCATGGCTAGGGCAACAATGTAATAATATATAATATCAACCCATTGTAGCATTCAATGGTTCGTGTCCTCTGTTTTTTCATCCTTGGATTTACTTACATAGATTGGACACTTGGGAGTACGTTTGATACTTATTGTTGAAAAGCTCCAACATGGTACTCCATCGATAAATGGATTCCAGTTCTAAGGACCAATACCAGCTTTCTGCTTCCTTAATCAATGTCTATGGAAATAAATTGAGCTTTTGCCACTCATTTTCTATATTTTTCAAGGCACATGTGTCATGGAATGCTTGTAGATTATTTTTAGGATCAACAATTTATCCCCCTTCAAATTGTGGGATGTTATTCATGTCTAGTCTTTTGATCCAACTTTCCTTCTAGTGCCTTGTTGGAATCCTAGTGGCCTTTGTTATATCTAACATACTTCAGGTGGCAAGTAGGGGTTCATCGTGATTGTACTATCTATGGTATCTATGGTGCCTATGTTGTTCCCTACTTTCCCTTCTTTCGTGATGTGTCTCTCTAGAATGCCCTAGTCCCTTTTCCCAACTATTTTGTTGGTGATTTCTAATTTTCTTACCATTATCCTCATGGTCTTTCCCTTTGTGACTACATGCAAATCTCAAAGGAGAGGGGGAAGGAGATAATGAAGGTGAAGAGGAAGGAGAACTGGCACCATGATGATGCCTATCACTTTTCTTTGGTGGTCACAGTCTCGATTGCGGTTACGATCAGAATGTCTAGTGTTGTCATGCATTCATGTTCCTTTTTCTAATCCTTTGCATCTATTGTTACTACAACCTAGGTTATGAATAGTCAAGTGAAGATTCTGATACACAACTCCTTGACCAAAGTCAATGAGAGGAACATCATTTTGTGGAAAACCTCCCAAGACAAGTTCACCACCCTCATTTTCACTTAGGATATACAGGACATCCTGAGACCACTTTCCCTTCAAGGATTTGTAATGTCTCTCTTGTTGTAAATCCCTCTAGCATTGTGCCTCCATGGGTCGATAATCTCTTGAATCTTGTTCATGCACAATTTACTCCGATTGTAAGTGTTGTATACCAATTTGTGTGAGAGCACGAAGAAGCATGACCAAGATTGAGTGATTGGGAGGTAACACTATGTTACCTTCTAAATCACGCTATCGTAGTTGTTCATCCTAGTGGAGGATAAAGGTAAAGTTTGGTATATACTCATCAAGATGAGCTTATACTATGCAAAACTATTGGGGCACTAGCATATCATCATGTGCACTCCGCCTCCAATTGTTCATTGTGTTTGACCTACGAAATGAAGCACTCTCATAAGAATAAGGAGACATGATTGATTATTTAGTGTGCAATACACTTTTTCAATGATTGTAGGATAACTAACCCTAAGGGTTCATTCCAATGATGGAAAGATTTCTTAAGTTCTAATCAACACACAAATAANTTGGTCATGGTAAGTATGCTAATTCATTGGTAATTAACAATTCAATAGAAATAACATTGATTAACTAATCAGAGTATCAAATAATAGTAAATAACATTAAATGAGATAATTAAGCTATTCT
>MNCI01021551.1:217884-298882 GCA_015680685.1 Gnetum montanum
AATGAGGTGAACAATGGAGAGAAGGATGGAAAGAAAAGAAGTGGAATGGAATCCCAAGAACAAGGTGGTGTACAACCCCTTATGTGTTTGATGATTAATGTGATTTGGTGAATCTCATTCCAACTCCGGCTCAAACCAACCACTTCCAGTGACTTCGCATCAATGCATTTGGCTAAATCATCCACTTGTATAACAAGGATGCATCTTCGAAGAGCCACCACCATTCCGACAAAACAAAGGAGAGAATGGGAAGCGAGAAGGGCTTTAGTTAGAGGGAACACTTTGGTTCCATAACCAGTGCTGGCAGCCCAGATTTTATTCCTTCTAAGGGGTGTGCTTTGAATCCTCACTTTTGCTTTCTTTTTGCTTGCTTCTTTTTTTTTGTGTTTTTATGTGTGGGAACCACACCATGCAAAGACTTCTTATTTTTATTGTCTCAGCTTCCGATTATTGGGTAACATCGGAATGGCAAGAAAACCCAAGAAGAAAACATCCAAGCACCTAAGTGAATGACTGACACAAAAACATCAAGTTCCCTTGAAGTCACACCCTTTGCAATCCTTGAGTCCTTCCTTTGTTTGAGAAATGCCCAGTCACCTATTCATTGAAGTTCTTATTAAAAGGGAATTGTGCATTTCCAAGCCAAGGAAAACCATAGACTTGATGGATGGATGGAGAAAGTGATCTCATTGCCTGCCATATCAAAAGAACATACTTTAGTATCAACAATGTAACTTAAAAGTAAAAACCAAACATTAGCAATCCATGAAAAACAGTTCATCCCATCAGCCCGAACACTTATTGGGTGACGAACTTACATGATGGATGGAAACACACACACACACAAAAAATGGAAAAGGTACAATGATGTTGTAAAAAAAACAAGAAAAGTTAAAGAAACTTGTAAAACAAAAAAGTAGAAAAGTTAAAGAAATTTGTAAAACAAAAAGGTGTAAAACAAAAAATGTGTAAAACAAAAACGTGTAAAACAAAAACTGAAAAAGAACTGAGGGCCCCATATGATTAACATAGATGGCCATCTCCCCCATGACTGAGTTGTAAGGGAGAGATCCAAAAAAGTGAGCGCATATTTGAATTTCTAAGAAGTGCCCAACTTCTCCCAATTGATGATCTTAGATTCAGGGGTGGAAGTTGGCGGCGTTCACGTTCCAGCGTGTCTATGCCACGGTTGTTGGCATGAGTTTCCTCAGTTCGTTCCATGCATATTTGTTTGCCCCTACGAGAAGCTGTCAACCACGGGGTGTCTACTACTTCTTGTGTGGTTGCTACATACAGGCATCTTTGTTGCAGAGTTTCCTGGGCACACCTGTGACATGGAGACATTTCCTCCGTGTCATCACCCGATGAATCACTGTATGTGATGCATGGAACTATCCTCTTCTCGATCTTTCCACATATGTTTATCTTGGAGATTTCCAAGGAAAGATCGCGGATCCTAAGGCATGCATCTACTGTGCTTAGCCATGCCCTTCCCATTATAATTGGGAAGTCCCCTTCGTTGTTGTTAACATCGATCACTAGGAAATCCGCTGGGTAGGACCAACCACACACAGTGGTAATAACATCCTCCACTAATCCCAAGGGAATAGTGATGGACTGGTCTGCCAGCTCTAGTTGGATGTTGCTCTTCTTAAGTTGGGGCAGGTTCCAGGCGTGATACATCTTCTGCGAAATTAAGTTGACTCCGGAACCTGAGTCAAGAAGAGCCCGATGTGGTGCATTTCCAGCGATCTGCAAATAAATAAAGGGACTCCCAGGATCAGTTAGTTTCCTGGGAAGGTGGCCTACCTTGATCCAGTCAGTTACGGTATGTGTTAACATAACCGTATGAGTTACACTCCTTTGGACTGAAGGATGCTCCGAAGCATTAGTAGTTAGAGGCCTATACATATACCCGTCCACTTGTTGTTGCGAGAGTTTTCCTGGGCTCTTAGTTTTGAAAAAAGATCTCTTTTTTGTACAGTTATCGCCAGAACTAGTACCCAGTTGGATATTTACACTCTGAATATTTACAGCTCTCGCGGTGTGACATTGCTACGGTTGGGTAGGCAATTCCCCTTGCATTGTTGGAGCAGAAGGTGTTATGGGAACTACTTGAGGAAGAGGTGCGGGTGGAGTTAGAGGATGGACGAAATGTGAGATGTCTCCCAGAGGAGAAGGAGTCCTTCTGAAGTACTCCCGAGCTTGGTAGTGACGTCAGGGGGTAGTGTGACTCATAGAGTCACCTGGAGAAACCGGCTGCTGCACATAATAACCGAAAGGATCAGGTTGCCGGTAAGGGTATTGATGTGTTGGCGGTGGCATCCCCCATGACTGTGGGTATTTCCACTGCTGGTGTTATCCAATGGCTGTGGAGGCGTTCCACTTGGATAATATGTCAAGGATTGGTGGAACTGCCTTGGGTTACCTTGTGGATAAGGTAACCTTTGGGGTGTTTGCCGTTGATTAAGTCTTGGATTTAATGCATACACCCCAGACTCCTGCAGATGTGAGATAATTGGACAACATCCCTTAGGATGGTCATAGTAGCAGACCTCACATCCACCGTCATTGTCTGAATCAGAATTTTCAGCCTCATCGGAGTTAGAGATTTTTCCCTTACCCTTGTTATGTGCAGGGTTAAAGTTTCTCCGCTTGTCTTTGCTTTTATCACTACTTTGCTCATCCTTAGACTCTTCTACAATTTTCAGGACTGTTTCTATTCGTGAGTCTAAGGAATCCCACATTTGGTCTACCTTAGCCGATACCTCCGTTGTTAACTTTTGGATCGGCACAGTTTTCCTGTTCACCAACTCTTCGAGTGGTGACTCATCCTCCTCATCACAGAATTTCACTCCCTTCTTACGAAGGGAGGGATCACGGTTGTATTCCTCCGCACTTTCTCTTTTCCGTAGCTCACCCTCTTCTTGCGCTACTTGTTCCAACAATACTTCAACTTCATGGGCTCTTAGTTGGGAGAGTCTCCCTTGGGCGTAAGTCCCAAGAGTTCTTCTCGTTTCATTTCGTAGCCCATCCACGAGGTGGCGAAGTTGATCCCGCTTAGCGTACCCATGGCCCGGGCAACGATGTAGCAATGTGTAGTAACGGGCCATGGCAGCATCCAAGGATTCATGAGCTCCTTGTTTCCAGCCTTGGATCTGCTTACGCAAGTTAGACACTCTGGAGTACGTTTGATATTTGTTGTTGAACAATTCAAGCATCGTACTCCACCTCCTGATGGTTTCCGGTTCTAAGGACCGGTACCAGCTTTCTGCTTCTTTAGTGAGTGTCCTTGGGAACAACTTGAGTTTCTGCCACTCATTGTCTATGTTCTGCAAGGCACAGGCATCGTGGAATGCCTGTAAATGATGTTGAGGATCAGCGTTGTATCCCCCTTCAAAACGTGGGATATTATTTATATCCAAACGCTTGATCCTACTGTCTTTTAAATGCCTTGTGGGAATCCTAACTGCCTCTCTAATATCAAGCATACTTCGGGTTGCGAATAGGGGTTCGTCATGATCATCTCTTTCATGACGTCTGTGATGTCTACGTGGTGGTTCCCTATTCTCCCTACGTCCTTGCCCTTGTCCTAACTCCTCTCGACCTTCCTGTCGAGGCATTTCATCTCTTTTACCTTTACTCTCTGCGTTATGCTCATGGTGGCTGCGCCCAGATGTGGAAGGAGAGTGTGAATGATGAGATGAAGGAGAAGAAGAAGGGGATCCATCACCATGGTGATGTTTCTTGCCTTCTCTTCGGCTGCTTCGGCCCCGATCGTTGTGACGATCAACGAGTCCGTCATTAGTGCGAGTGATTGTTCCTGCCGTGAACAGCTGGTGCTCACGGGGATCAGAGCCTGGAATATGTATCGTTGATCTAAGGCCCTGATGCCTAACCTCTTCACTAGAGTGAGGAGGAGGAACATCATTTTCTAAGAAACCCATCGTGAGGGGTTCCTCTTCTCCTATTTCACTAATGACGTGGGGAACCTTGCCCTTCAGTAGTGAATGTTGGCTCTCCTGCCTTGCATCCCGAATACGTTGGGCGTTTGTGGGTTGATAATCCCTTGTATCATGGTCATCCAAAACGTATTCTGCGAACAGCTCATGCATGCCAATCTGTACCAAGGCACGGAAAAGCATGTTGGGAGCGGATCGATCTGGGGGTAACACGATGTTACCTTGCATGTCTCTCCACCGCAGTTGCTCATCTTGATGGAAAACAAAGGTAAAATCCGGCACATACTCATCGGGATGAGTATATGTGACCTTAGATTGTTGAGGACATGGTTGATCTCGGTTATGCGTATGATGCTGACTTTCTCCTGTATTGTCCTTAGGTGAGTTGATTTCGTGAGAAGAAGCCATTTCTATTGGTGTGCTAATTTCACCGTTATTTATTGTTCTTGATTAACTGATTAACCCTAAGGTTCGTTTTAAGCTCACAACGATGTGAGTGATATCCCTTATGTTAAATTGGCGAAAAAACACTTAGTCCCCGGCAACGGCGCCAATGATGAGTGGCGAGGTACCCCTACACTCAACCATACGAATACGAGCGTGCACGCGCGATCCGGTCGAACTCCGCAGACTAAATGCCTTAACACCACAAGAAACACTTGGGGTTAATCGTTCGTTGTCTTCCCAGGCTTGCTTGTAAGTGTCACGGTGTATGGTTAAGCAAGTCTGAGGTATGTGATTTTTTTGGTATTTTTCGGTTTATCTTCTATGCTATCAGAGGAAAGGGTTGAGAAACTAAGCTAACTCTAACTAATGTCCTAAGTCTAAATTAACTAGCGTCAGCATCCGTTCCCACTTACCGGACACACCCTGAACTATGCAACTGTGGCTTACCAAACGCTAATCGTTACTGGGATCACCACACGTAACGCAAGTGCTCGAAGTGGTCGTACTGAGGCACCTATTTAGCTTAAGTGTGATAAGCAGCCGATTCCTTAGCTAGCCGTACACACCCGTGGGTGCTCGTAACTAAGTCGTACTTATCACACGTTCTAGCCTAGCAATGAGCAGCTGATTCCTCAACTAGCCGTACACATTGGACTACCACTGGGATTACCAAGTGCAGAATCCTGGAATACGCTACTGGGTTACCAAGCAGTCAATGCTCGTACTCAAGTCGTACTCACGTGTTGCAACAAGCAGTCGATTCCTTGATTAGCTGTACACGTCCGTAGACACTCGTAATAAAGTCGTACTTGTGCACACTAGGAAAGAAGTAAATAAACAACAATAAAACCATGTATTGCAAGGTTTATCCAATCAAGTTCATCTTTATTGCTGTACACAACTTGGGTTCAAGTTACAAGCTGCTTGAATAAAGAGCCGTTCACTCTAGGACTCCTACTACGGGCACATGGGAAAAATTCTAACTCTGGAGTGATCAATCTTCCAGAGCTTCGCTACTTCTAGCCAGGATTGGGAAATGAAGGGAGTGCCACCTCTTATTTATAGATATGGTGGTGGACCACGATATCGCGTACACGATATCGCAGGGGAAGACACGATATCGCGGCGGCCGCGATATCGCGTACGTGATATCACGGCACAGTGCATGTCGCGTCTCATCAGCATGTTAAGGGGATTCTATTCTAAGCCATCAACCCCCAATACTTTTAGTTAGTTGGCTTGTATTGTAACATATTCATGGTCTATATTATACATTTGTAACTCCTCTATATTGGCCTTGTCATGCTTATGCTTTTTAGTTTTGTATCTTAGGCTCTAAATCTATGGAACTATCTTTATGTAGCTATGAGGGAACAATGAGATATCAAGTGAAACTTTGTAATTCAATCATAAGTCTTAAATTTGAGAAATGTTTCACATGCCCTATGTTTGTAGTCTAGCATGTTTAGTTGTGGTTTGTGTCTTCAAAGGATGCTCCCTTTTCTTTGGTATCATACATTTAAATTGTGTGCATGTCCCAAGTTTCGTAAGATGTTTCTAACCTTATTCAAGAATTTTAAGGTCATCTCAACATGTTCACTTGGATTCTAGGTTTTATCCAAGACTAATACTTGAAATCTTGGTTAGGGGAATATGCTAAATCCCCTACATCAACACATCCTCTACTTGTCTAGGCTTAGAACCAAGTGCTAAAAGTGTCATCCAAGTAGCTAGGGTTATGCTAACAAACCTTTATTGACTCTTGGGCATTAACAAACCTTAATTGTTACATTGCAAAAACTATAAATAACTAGGATAATCTTTCACATATATTATTCATAACTTAATTAATTTTTTGTCTTTTGTCATCTAGTTTGTGTGAAGAGATCTTCCTCCCTTAGGTAAGTTAATTTCCTTCCTTTTTTGCATGTATTTTAAGTCATCACTTACACAAGTGTGTCTAGACTCTGTTGAAGTGATACCTTACTTTTGTAGCCTAGAACTATTTGCTTGATGCAAAGTCTAGTGTTTGCAAAGTGAATAAAGCTCATGGTTTTTTCTTATTCTATCATTTATTTCTTAAACATTAAAATATTTACTTAATTAATTTTTATTTTATTGAGTTATGATGATTCATTCTTATTCAAGGAGGTCATAACTATATAGTTTGGTGTCGAATCAGTGAGGTTGTGACTAAGTTATCTTAGTGCATTTATGTGTGGTGTTACACCTACCCCTAGGAGGGATTAAACATAAGAATTGTGCATGTTTCCAATAGGGATTACAATGCATATATGTTAATTATTGTTTTATTTCTTATAATCATAAAATGCATAAAAATAATAAAACATAAAATTATAAATATTTTCTCTATCTCTAACCATGGAAACACATGATTTTTCTTGTATCATATGTATCATGATCTCTTTTCTATTTATTGAATGCAATGACATACATAAATACTCTTGAAAATCCACTCACCATCATCTTCAAAGCTAATGATTTAGGGAATTCTAGGTAATAAAATAATTGCATGGTTATCTTAATTTCACAAATAATCAATTAAAAAATTATATTTTTTGAAAGCTTAGAAATTTTTTTAAAAATTGACAAAAATAAGTATGAAAAAGGATATCTAGAAGCTAAGGTTATGTTCTTTCCAATCTTCCAAAAATCATAGTGATTCATGTAGTAAAATTTTAACAAATGATAACTCAAAATTTGTTAAGTTTCTGATGCTAAAAGTTTAACTAAACCTTTCCATAGATATCAACTTTTAAAAAAATCTAATATCACATCAAATCATTATGTGATTAGAGAGAAATAATCTAATCATTGGCCATCATTCATTTTCATAAAAATTCAAGATTCAGAAAATCTACCAAATTATAGATTGAATTTCTCCCAAACCACAATAGATATTGAAATAAATTATTTCTTCATGTAGCCACCTATTCTATTTTTCTACAAAATCTAGAATCACTAAACAATGTTAGGAAATGAATAAGATATGATCAAAAGAGTGAATATCCCCAATTCTTATTGTTCAACTTCCAAGTCTAAATATATAATGATGAAAGATGTTGATGTATATTGATGAATTAATGAATTGATAAAATATTGATGAGTTCATGATGAAATAGTTAAGTTCTTTCTAAAATTGTATTGATGACTCCATAATACACATTTCCAAGAGATACCTTAGATATATATATATATGTGACAAGTGGGATAAAGTATACTAAAAATAATACAATATAGGCCCAATGATGAAAAAATTTAAAAATTATATATATATGGATTGGGGCCAAAATAACATTACAACTTCTCATTAATCTATAAATTTTTCATATTTTATTAAAATATGCTCCTATTATATAATATAACAATATATTATTATCTTCTATTCTAAAAAGCCAACAGTCCCTCCTTAATGTGGAAGTTAATCTTTACTATTCATCATTACTTTCTTCTTTCTTTGTCATGATCTGAATTCCTATAGATTCATTAAGGCACTTAATCCTATAAGACAAAATATTTTTTGATAGTAAGTCAACAATTTGCTCTTTTAAAATAATATGAAGAAATAGTTCTTACTTGATGAAATAGTACTTGATGTCACTATAATGCATATAGTCCTTGCTTGAAGAAACAGTGAAGGGGCTATTCAAGAAAAATACATAGTCCTAAAATCAGCCTCCAAAGAAAAGGAACTTGTGGAACAAGATATGGGCAATGAAGAGGATATAGCTCTTCTCTTAAGAAGGTTGAACTAACTTATGGTAAGAAGAAGTAACAATTTCAATCAACAAGGATCCAATCAATTCAAAGGTAAGGAAATAAATAGAAATGTTTCAAATTCTAACTTTTATTCCTCTTTAATAGAATTTTGGACATGTGGTGGAAGAGGCCATGTAGCCTTCGAATATCTAAGTAATGATAGGTTATAATGGAGGGAAAGAAAATGATGATGAGATGAAGAAGACCAACTTCAATACAAGTTGAGATGATAGAAAGAAAAATGTGAAAGATGAGGATGATGATGTACAAAATTCATACCTCCTCTATATGGCCCTTATAGATGATGATTCTAGCACCTCAAATGATGAATTTGAAAATGATGAAAAAAGGTATGAATTTATGTGCAATGAAATTTTATCGCATCAAAGTGTTTGTACTAATTTGAGTAAATCGATAAATATTAAGAATAAGAACATTTCTTCCTTAAATTCAAAGATTTTGGACCTCTCAAAAAAATCTTAGACTTGAGGGTTGAGAATAAAGAGCTAACAAAGTTTTGTGACCATATAAAGAAAAAACTAGCTAATGCTAAACTTGTAAATGAGAGGCTGGTCAAAGGAAAGAAGTCCCTTTGGATGGTTCTAGGACAAGGAAGAAGTCCACATAATAAGAATGACCTTGGATGTTGTACACAAGAAGAGGCATATAAACCAACTCCATCTCAACCTAAGGCTACTCCACAAAATGAAGAACTAGTAGGCACTATATCTCAAACAAGAGAAGCTTCTAGGTATGATCACTTTAACTACTATAGGAAGGTGAGAGGTTATTATTATCAAAAATTTGGGACAAGCAATGGAAGTGGAATCTAAAATATTATCACATGAGCACTTAGTCATATCATAAGACTCCTTGGTCTTATCAAAATTTTCCCAAAATAGGATTTTTATATAGGGTAAAAAGGATAGACAAACAAATTAGAGAGGAGTCAAGAAAGACTAGACAACTCAAAAGAATGAGGAGTTTTGAAAAGTTTGGAGAATCAAAAGGAACTTGAGAATGAGAAGACACTATCTGGGCAATTTTTGAAAGGGAACCAAGCATTGAAACTTAAAGAAGTCTATGTAAGAATAAAAACCTTGAAAGAGGAATCTCAGTCTCTAGCACTCTAGGTACCTTAATTCTTAGTTTTAAGTATGGTAAGTCAACGTAAGTCAAGAAAAGTTTCCATCTCTTTGCTCACTAGAAAATTTATAAGTTCATGATTTAAGAAGTCCAAAGTGTTTTTGATTTTTTCTTATGTTATTTATGGAATGTTATGTCTAGATTAGCAAATTGTTAGAATAATTTTTTAGATTATCTCTTATATTCATTTTAATCTTGATGCAATTGGTTTTATGAAAATATGTATTGTAGCACTTGTAATAATTTCTTTTGGGCTTTTACCTTGCTTTCAAAATTGCATGGTCTGAACTTCTTGTGATGATCTATTCATTGGTTCTAAGCTCATATCCTTCCATTGTTGTGATAAGTCATGAATCTTAAGTAGACATATTTCTAAAAATTCTATCAATATTAATAATTGGATACCTTAGTCTCCACATTTAATGTTAACATTGATCTACAAGTTTGGTACTTTGATAATATATGATAATTGCTTCCTTGAAAAATAAAAGATGATCTTAAAAGCCCAAGGAGAGCTACACATGTGTAGGGGGAGCCTGTTTCTCATTCTCATCTTGGAGGTCACCTATGTAGGGGGAGTCTTTGGAGAATTCTGCCTATAAAATCTCATGTAGCAAAATATCACATTCCAAAAATGAGCAAGAATTCATGTCATGAAAGGGTTTCCAAGGTAAAGCTAGAATTAAATCTTGGTTAAGATATCTTATAGAGATTTTATCTTGTGATATATTTTGGTTATATTTGGTTACTATTTGAACATCTTGTTAACAATATATTTGGCTATTTTTGGGCATCTGATTGTTTTGATTTGGTATTACTTTTATAGGCATTATTTCTTACCATATAATTACCTTCATCATTCTTTCAAAGGAGTTGAGTACTGATGGAATCAGGAAATATTGGTTTAACTAATGAGTTTATTGGTTCAAAAATATAGGTTACTTGATCCTCATTACTTAGAAATTTGATTTCGATAAGGGCCAACTCCTATTTGTTTTGACATCTTCAGCCCCATGAAATTTTTTATAAGAGATGGGTATTTTGGTTTTTTTTTTTTTACTAAATGTTTTCATCTCTATGATAACTCAACTTTCTATGAATATATCTTCCCTTGAGTACTCATATTTCTATTATGAAGGCCTGGTAGGGAGCTATTCAAATTGCTTGGATAATATAACTTAAACTTTCCTAAGATTCTTGCAATCAATATGAATATCTTTGAAATTACTTTATCCAAAAAATCATATATCTTTATACAATGAGTATATATGTTCTTGTAAACTTATTTTGATGAAAATTATGCTACTATGGATATATTTTGTGAAAATGGTATTGCTACGATTGAACAATATTAGATTTATCATGTCCTTTCTATTCCTTTTCAACAAAAGGGAGAGTTGTTTTTGTAATATTAGTCATGCATACTTTATGATGTTTTTCTTTTATGATATCTCTTTAGAGATAGATTAATGTGATTTATCCTTTTTGATGTTGCTCAAAAAGCAGAAGAGATATATATTTCGATATCTTCATGTCTACTAACCCATTTGGATATTTGCATGTCTACTAACCCATATTCTTAAGTTTTGAAAATTACTAAAAAGGAAGAGATTGTTGACCTTTTGGTATGTCAAAACATTAAGGAAAATGAAGTACAAGAATGTTTGTATGATTATTGTGATTATAGGACAAAGTACATGAGAGACATAAGAAGAAGATGAGATGACACCTACAAAGAAATGTCAAAATGAAGATCTCAAAGACCACGATGAAGCCTACATTAATCACAAAGAACAAACTAGTTTAAACAAAATAAGAGCTTAAATGAGAAGGACATCTACAAGGTCTCAAGCAAAAATTCAAGAATTCAAAGATCTTGGACAAGGAAAAAAGACTTCAAAGCTCATCTCAAAGATCAGAAGAAAGCCTTAGCATTGAGGGATTATTTTCAATAAAGATATCTTGCAGAAATAGTAGATGTCTACTATCAAGTTAAGACATCTCCAAGAAATACTAGACGTCTTAGTAGAATTGAAGGTAGTAATGAAGAAAACATCTATGGAAAATAATAGACATCTTTCTAGAGAGAAAGACATCTTTCATGAGAAGAAGATGTCTCTCTAGAATGAAGGCCCATTGTAGAAAGACATCTCAGTCTTGAAGAAGAGATCTCTAATGGTTGTTAATTAGTAGTTGCATGAATTCCAAGGTGATTTCAGAAACGTATTGGCTATAAGAAGACTTCATTCTCATTGGAAAATGTGCAAGCATTATGTACTATCAATTTTATTTATCAAACAATTATTGTAATCATTGTTGCTCCTCATTGTACAATGTTTTGTTTGTTGCAATTGGTTAAAGTCAGTTGTACCTCAAAGTACAAGGATTAGCAAACTTAGTTGCATTCTTTCCTTGTGATTGTTGTTCTCTTTTATTGCCCTGTGGAGTTGATGTGCTTTTTGCAGGAAGGAATCTTGCTTAAGCTTGTTGGAATCCTACATGATTAAGTGTTGGTATAGTGTCACAACACTCTAAAGTAGAGCTCAAGTTGTAAAGGTTGTGGGATCCTAAAAATCATATTCTAAGCTTGTTAGGACCTTTCAGGGTTGAGTGTATTTGTAGTAAAGAATCACTCCATTATAGAGCTTAGAGCTTGTACAGGGTGTGGTACCCTTCATACCACATTTGAGAGCAACAAAGTTTCAATATGTGCTTCTGAACTACCCTCTAAGTATGGACTATCCAAGTTGGGGAACCACACTATTTTTGGTGTGTGCTTTTCTTTAAAGAATTTTTAATTTTGGGAACTTATTCATCCCACACACACCTCCACTCCCCCCCCCTCTAAGTTCAATGATCCTCACATCTAGTTTTTGTAAGCTACCATACATTCTAAGAAAGAAGTCTTCAACACTTTCATTTCTTCCAATTTTCAAGGTAATGAATTTTTTTTGTAGCTTCGTTGCTACATTTGTTATTTTTCTAAGCTTTCCATGTATTCTAATTAAAGATTATCTCACCCTTATTTAATAATATTATGAAGGTTGTATGTGCTAGAAATAACATGTGGGACACTAACCAATAGCATCATAAGAGCCAAGTTGTTATTTTTTTTCTTTGTATTATATTATTTAATTTGTATTCTAGTGAAATCTTCAAAATCATGGATTAATTCAAAACTTGTTTCGACTAATTTCCAATAGTCATTATGTTCAAGGAAACCTTTTATTATCCTTTTCTATAGGCTAAAATCTTAAAGCTATCAAAGATTATGGAACATGTAGCTATGTCTTTTGTACAAATTTTTGTAGGTCAACATGTCATTCTAATACCAAGTGAAGGAATTTTAGGCAATGAAAGAATTACTTGATTATCTTAACTTCACAAAGAATCAACTAATAAAATTTATCTTTTTGGAAAGATTATGAAGTTATCTACAATTTAAAGAAAATAAGTACTACAAAAGATATCTAAAAGCTAAGTTTATGTTATGTTCATTCTAATCTATTAAAAATCGCAATAATCTTGGTAGTGCAACTTGAGAGATGATAACCCAAAAATTTTTAAGTTTCCAATACTAAAACTTTAACTAAATCTTCTGAAATATATCATCTTTTAAATAAATCTAATATCACATCAAATCATTGTGTTATAAAGGAGAAGTAATCTAATCATTAGCCATCATTCACTCTAATAAAAATTCAAGATTTAGAAAATTTACCAAATTATCAAGTTAATTTCTCCCAAACCATAATAGATATTGAACTAAAATTTTCATTGCACCTAGCAAAAGTGTTGACATCTTAGAATTTTTAAGGAGCCTTCTCTTTTTCTTTCTACAACTTATTGAATCTTTCTTATAATGTTAATGGTGGCTCTATATTTTGCTCTATTATAGCTCTCAACTCTGCTTTAGTTTTATGCTCTTTATGTTAATAACTATGTGTTCTAAATATGTCCAAACCTTTTTTTTAATACTTGAAGCTTCATTCTTAAATTTTTCTAATTGAAAAATGGCTATGTGATTTTCTTTTTGTAGGATTTTATTTTATTTAAGCTACTTCATTTATGATGTAGGAATTTAAAAATCTCACCTAACAGGGATCCTAGGCTTTATGAATCCACTTTATGAAAGCATTCAAAATTCTTCTCTAAATTGATCCTATGTTTTATTACACATTTTTTTTGAGCTATATTAAAAATAAAATGCACATGTGTGCCATTCTTAGTGGGCATAAGAATAGATGTGGCTTGTAAAACCTTTTTAGAATTTACTCATATAGCTACTTTTACATCCCACAATCTTGCTCTTCGAAATAGATGACATGGAAGAGATATTTCTATGCTTATTCATAGAGTTGAATTTTTGTTCCATATGCAAATTCTATGAGCTGATGTGGCAATGAGGCTAAAAGGCTATTTATGGAATCTTTTATATAGGCACTTTTATCTCTATGTTCTTCTTCTCATGATCATGACATGGAAGAACAATTTCCATTTACATGAGAAGTTGATATGGTAAAGCTATTTAGTGCTTGTATTATATAGATGAATTTTATTTCTACAAGAATCTTTCTTTCCTTTATGCTAGTGTGGTGAGGCTAGTAGTAGTGTTTGAAACACCCCAAAATTTGAAGGCATGCTTGCTTCACCAAGTCTTTGCAAATTGTGCAGCATCACAGCAGTCCTTCAGGAGATGGACACTCTGATGTTCAGACTATCCAGTTCGGCAAGTTTTTCTACCTAGGTGTCAACAGGCTAAATAGATTCTCTAGCCTATCCACTTGAGTAGTTCATCCAGTTGACAGTGCACTTAGGAGCGATGCGTAGAATTGCTAGTAGTGCTCAAAATGCGTAAAACGCTTCAGCAAGTTTTCTAAGTTGAGGAGTTTTGCTATGCTATGTAGCATAGTAGACTTCAAAAGATGTTTGCAGAAGATAAGTGCTATGCTATGCTATGCTACGCAGCTTAGCGCAGTGTAGAAAAAGTCTGATGGTCAGTCCCCTCGCCCAACTTCAAGTCCTTCAGCAATGTCTCATTCCATCAGAAAGTGGTGAACTTGGCCAAAAGTAGGTCATGTTTGCTACTACACTACGCTAAGCTACATGGCGCAGCGAGGCGTAGCAATTCTACGAAAGTGACAGAAGGCATCTCAAAGGGTAGGATCAACAAGTTCGCAAGCTTTGCAAAAGGCAAAGTTTGCAGATTGGCAACATTTTTTGTGACTAAGGACAACTGCTATGCTATGATATGCTATGTAGAATAGCATAGCGTAGAAAATTGGCAACTAGTAGTCACAACACTACAAAGGTTTCCAACACATGTAGCAGGACACGACGCAAATTCTTTGCTTCGAACCGATGGCTATGCTACGCTGCGTAGCATATCACAACGTAACAAGATGCTATGCTATGCCAAACATGCTACACTACAAAGCATAGCAAAGCATGTCAAGCAATTACGCTACATCAATGTACTCCACCTAATTGCACTATTGCTCTAACAATGCAATTACAACGTGGCAAGCTTGTAATTACGGCATGGTAGGCTCGCCCAATGGTCATGAAGGCACATGCAGCATAGACAAGTCAGCATAATCCTAGGGCACATGGCATCCAAACTGCATCTTTTGCATGCCCTTGGTCCTATAAATACCCCAATGAGCAATGCTTGAAGGGTCGGCTCTTTTGGCAAAAAGGTCCATTTTTTGGCAATTTTGGTTGGCTAACAATTTTATTGGCTAACAAGTAAAAAAATGTTAGGATTGCTACTTTGAGCATTGTAAGCTCTCTGTTTGGCATTGTAAGGAGTTAGCACTCCCATTTGGCATTTTGTCCTACTTTTCCCTACCATCTTGGTAGCACTCTGCATTGTCGACTTCCGAGTCCGCGTTCAAGCATCCAACTACCTTGCTCTGAACTCCTTGGTTACCTTTGGGATCTTTGTGCTTCTCAATGTCGCACAACCAATTGTATCCACCTCGACAGAGTAAAGTCATATTCTTGAAGCGGTGAATTTTCCTAACTGCATCCTACTTTGCTTTCCTGTTTATCACCGTATTTTTCATTGTTGTCTACATCGTCTACGTTTAAAATATCATTTTTATGTTATAAACTTTGCTTTCAAATAACACATTGCAAAAGGTTATATTGACACTGACTAAGTCCCTGTCTAATCAACTAGACCGTTCAAGGTGCCCCATTTTTGTTCCATCCAGCACAGCCCTTCCTTGAAAACGAGGTTAAGACTGTCAATGACCGATGACCTCTCGGTGTTTTTCCAGCAACCGAAGTTTTCGGTCGCAACAATTTTCTAGTGCTACAAGGAGGGCCTTTTGGTATCCTTTCCATGTCTCACGGTAGTCCTCTAAGCCTTCTACACCCTGATACACATTAGCGTAAACTTGACATCCTTCTGTGGTTGTTTAAGAGTCATGCAGCATAGATCGATTGCCTCAACGGCTCCTCGGGAACCCTACAGGACAAAAGGCCTCCAATCGCTAGCTGACTTACCTATCCTACGGTAGTCTTGCACATGTTCTATATCCTATCATGCACTAGCGTAAACGTCACATCCTTTTGTGGTTGCTTACACATCATGTGGTATAGATCGGTCACTTCGACAGTTCCTCAAGAGCCCGTCAAGACATAAAGCCTTTTTTTTATTATTTTCCAATTCCTTTGTTTTTCTCCTTCGCAAAACTATTTAGCTTTCCAATTTTCTCTCTTTTCACATTTGTAAAACTATTTAACTTAACAATGGCTGCTGCAACTACCACTGCTAATACCTTCAACATTGAAGTTCTCATCACAATTCAAGGCACCATTGGTGCCGAACAACCACTCAACCCAACGCTGGAAACACGTCGATCCCTCAAGATCCAAAATAGGAGGCCTAAGGGTTTGACCCAGCAACATGATCACTATAACTTCCTCTTTACAAAGTTTCAGGAAAACCTACCTTTGGATGTACATGAGTTTGAAGGCAAACGTAGCTTTGAGTTTGCTTACTGCAATAGGAAGGAGTTTGTTCCCACTCCTGGCGCATCCATACCTTTGACATAGATAAACCAAAGGCTTCTAGACCAACTAATCTAGTTGGCTAGACTTAGGAAGCAATAGGACACAACATCTAACTAGGATGACACCTTCCAGGATGGACAATAGGAACTTGATTCCCAATCTGACGAGGGAGGTTAAACCAACCCCGTTTCTATCCCTTCTACCCAGTCCTTCTAGGCCAGTTCGTTGTCTATCACCACTTCCTTTGCGATCATGCCTACACTCCCATAGCCTATAATCACAACTACAATGGGTAGCCATGTCACCTTCCCTACGTATCAATGCCCTTATTCCCCTATCTCATTTGCAGCAACTATGCCTCCATAAGCTGTTCATCAACCCATTCCTGTAGCACATCACACACTAATCATAGCTACCCGGCCGCATATTCATACTGTACCTACTTCATAGTCATATGAAACTTTTGTTTCAATTCCTACGTTCACATCCATTCCACCCACCGTGATGGGCCCGGGCCCGTCCACATGGTGGACCCCATTCACTTCTTTGCCTATTCCACAACTGTTACAGATGTCTCATTATGTTCACTCTCAAACCTACCAAACCCTGCAAACAATACAACCCAACACAAGGCTATGGTCTATTCCAATAGTGACCCAAGCGGTCTATCCGGTAGCTCAACCTGCGGTTGCTACTCCAACAGCACCAACTGCCAAGTGGTGGATAACACAAGGAGCACCATTCACGGGGGCTATCCCAACGATACCACCGATTGGTCACACCACCACCCCCACCATTCCATAGATGGGAACTGCTTCAGTAGTTCCCCAACCATCCACAATGTTGTAGGGTTTGGACCAAGCATTCCAGCTCATCCAGACCCTCACTGAGGAAATAAAATGCCTCAAAGCTATCGGGTCTGACATGGTACAAGTCATGGACTTTTACCAGGACAACCCTAGGGATGTCTCTTCTAGACTTCACGAAGTACAATGGAGAGGGGGATCCCAACACACATCTTGTTACCTTTAGGTTTGAGTCTCTCCTGTTTCAATAGTGTCTGCACATAATTATCCATGTATTTGCTATGTCCCTAGCTACGAGAGCCTTGGATTGGTCCTGCGTGCTGCCACGTTCATCTCTTTCAACTCTAGAAGAGCTTCTAACCCAGTTCGTGATGCGCTTCAAGTATAACTTGAAGCCAGAAACCACGCTCGACCAGTTGATGAGCGTGAAGTAGGATCCTCTGGAACTAGTCTAGAAGTTCATCTAGCGATGAAGTGCAACCCTTAATGAAATCCGTGTGCCCATCGCAGAGGCCCACTTGCTGGTCATCTTTAAGGGTGTAGTGAATGACTTTATTCAAGTCTAAACTGTACTACCTCACCCCTTGCACTCTTAGTCAAGCCTTCACTTAGACTAAGAGTATATAAGATACGGCCAAGGCAAGCAAAGACCTAGCCTACATTACCTACAAAAGCACCTTCACAAAGAAGGACAAGGGTAAGGTCCCAACAACCACAGTGGTCGTTGTGGCGACCAAGGCCAAGCCCAAACCTAGTAACAATAGTAACAAGAATAATAAGAAATTGACCATACCCACAGCTAACTCATGCCCAAGCAGGGCAATGCGCCACAACCTCCAATACCCACATATGAGACATCTACATAACCAAAACCAAACTTTGAGCATAAAGATCGCTCAAAGTACACCCCACTGCCTCTCAAGCCTTCAGAACTTCTAAAGCAGCTATTGGCAGCAGGACATATCCAACACAAGCACATGTCAGAAGAATGAATCAGGAGACATCAACACTACTATGAGCTCCTTAGGAACCCCTCCTTGGCCCTGCCCAATGAATCCCTAGTTCCTAAGGGTTTCAAACTGGACAGGTTCTGTGACTATCACCAACAGTGTGGTCACAACATAGATTACTATCTAGCATTGTAAGATGACATCTAGAGATTGATCGATCATGGAAAATTGGTGTTGGATGAAAGCAACCTAGTACGCCCTGAGAACCAAGCTATGCATGTCTACACAGACCCCCTCAATGCCAACAATGTCGGTTATGTTATCAACACCATCGGTATTGACAGTGATCCTAGGCCACCCCAATAGCCATTTGTAGTTCATGTACCTTAGCGTAGTGCACCAACACCACCAGTGGCTGGCCGAAGCTCACAACAGCTGTTTGTTCTAAGAGTTCCTCCTCGGGCATCCATCTCTATGCCACCTATTAGCAAAGCCACGTGACTCCACCCATTAACACCATTAGCTCTATTTATCATCAGGGAGCTGACTCCTTCGACAGCCCCTATCCCATGCAAGATAGCTGAATAGCCTTCTTGTCCTAAAAAATGAAAAGTGTGTTTTGTAGTTGAGACGGTGAGAGGAAGTACCGCCCCTAGTATTTCCAAGCCTATGTCTCCAGCCCTTGTATCCATGCCCTCTTCAACAAAGAGGGATGTTGCTATAACCACACAGTCTGCGTCGCCCTGCCAAAAAGGGTCTAAACCTAGATTTGAAGTCACCCCTCCTCAAGAAATTCATCTTCTAGGATGAATAGAAGAGGAGGAAAGCATTAAACAAGGAGGCGGTTAGGATCTTGTAGATGCCCTCACTCTAGTAAAACAAGCTCTAAAACAAAAAAACACTACACTGAGCTTGTACGACCTAATCATGACGTTTTTCCCACACCATGAGACTCTGATCTGCATGTTGACAGTGATTCTATTCAGAGGACATGCCTGAGAAAGAGGAAGTGATCTACTCGGTCATGCTCCTATCCGCACCTACAGAGCCAGAACCATCGCGACTGACTTTCAACAATGGTTCCATTACGGAAGATCTTGAAAGGGGTCAGGTAACCACAGAACCCCTTTTCATCATAATTCGGGTCAGCCAACATCGGATCCGAAGGGTACACATTGATGATGGGGCCACCACGAATGTCATCCTCTTTTCTATTGTTGACAAGTTGGGCTTGTTCAACCAGATCAAACCCACAATGACATCATGCCTGAGGTCATTCAACAGGGCACACATCCTGGTGAAGGGCACAGTCCACATAGACTTCGTGGTAGAGGACCAATTTCCCACAAAAGTGATGTTCATCGTGGTCAAGGAAATGTTGGGTTTAACCTAATCTTGGGGAGATCATGCTTAACACAACTTAAAGACTGTCTCTTCACCCATTCACCAGGAAATCCACCTACCATACGTAGGAAGGGAGGTGGTGATCCATGGTGATGAAGTAGCAGCATAAGCAATCAATAACATAGACACGGAGCAGGGCTCAGAGGTCATAACTTTTGAGAATGAAGTGCTTGCTTACATACACACTAAACATCTAGATGGAGAATCGGCTTAGTAGAACAATCTCCAAAATAAAAGCACATGGGTTGAGTTGTCCTTTCAAGCAGGGGACAATGATGTGAATGAGGGCCCTGGAAAAACACCTCGGCCTTATGTTGTACTCAACCCATGATGGGTCAAGAAGTAGCTATGCATAACGTAGAAACCCCACCACTTCCTAGCTAGTTGTCATCCCTTGTACATTCACTATCTTTTGCTTTGTTAATGTACCACCCTTTCGGCATTCCTATGCAGTGGCCCAAAATGGTCTAAAACTATGCTACGCAAAGGCCCGAAATGGCCTAAAACTAGCAAAGGTCAGAAATGGCCTCAACCCATGATGGGTCAAGAAGCAGCTACGCATAGTGTAGCAACCCCACCTCTTCCTACCCATTTGCCATCCCTTGTACATTCACTATCTTTTTCTTTGTTAACATACCACCCTTTCGACATGCCTACGCAGTGGCTCGAAATGGCCTAAAACTATGCTATGCAGAGGTCTCGAAATGGCCTAAAACTAGCAAAGGCCATAAATGGCCCAAAAATATGCTTCCCATGGCCCGAAATGGCCTAAAACTAGCAATGGCCCGAAACGACCTAAAACTAGCAATCGCCCGAAATGGCCTAAAACTAGCACATGGCCTGAAATGGCCTAAAACTAGGACGTTAAAGCATGAAAATTTTCCAAAAAACATAGCACATAGACAATGCACAAGTTAACACAGAATCAATTTATTTTCTAAAATTCTCTTCTTTATTCAAAACTTTTACCTTTTGAACAATGTTTGCAAAAATCGTTACAAAAATTCAAAATTCTAAAAAAAAAATCCCATGTTGTCATGGGTTGTTCCTATTCACATCATCTTCATCATTCATTTCTACATCATTTCCTTTTGCATCACCTTCCCCTGCGTTGTCCTCTACCGATTCTTCATTCCTTCCCTCCATGGGCCTTGCGCCCTCATCTGGAGCCTGCATCATAGGAATGAAGTGGTCAGCTAAAGCAATGCATGCAAGCTACAACAGAGCATAAGCATTAATACAATAGAAAGAAACTAACCTGAGAAGGACCTATGCCTGTCTCAAAGGATATCCAGTCTAAACCAAGCCCGAGGTGGCGCCAGACCTCCTCCGCCATGATGTCCACCCAACTCCTATTGCTTGGTTTAGCATCGACAACAGCTCTCTCCCTTTCGGTAGTTGTCCACCTTGGTGGTCCCAGAGAAAAGGAGACGGTTGTGGTCTCTCCTATGGGAAGGTTCACTTTCCAATCAAGAGATTCCGTAACCTTCACCTAGTCTTTGAACTTGGCATAGGACTCAAAAGTGTCAATGGAATTTACGAATACTTTATACATAAATGCCTCCATAGCAGCATCCCTGTACAATTTACGATGGGTGGCATTTTCCAGTTTATACATATGTTTGTGGTTTTTCTGGTACTGCCCCCATTCATAAACCTTGGTGCTGAAATCTTTCAAATCCTGACATTTCTAGGCTACCAAGTCCATTTGCATCTACTGCTCTATCATTTTGCAAGTGGCTTCAACGTTCTAACATGCAACTCTCCAAAATCTAGCATAATCTATCATATTCATGTGCCAGTCCTCATTATTAGTGTCATGGGCTATGAGGAATTTGTTCCTCAACTTGAGATCCTCCACCTTGGCACTCAGGTCAGCCTCCCTTTGCTCAGCTTTTTGGACCCGTTTCCACAAGTCCTCATTGACGTGCTTATACTCCCACAAGGAGTGTGCCAAGTGCAAAGCATATTTTCAAACCTTGTCATATGCACGAAGAGATACCTTGGTTACTTTGAGCGGGAATGTAGACATGGCACTGACTTCCAAAGGCCGTGCCAGGTTCCATTTGAGCTAAGAGGCTACAAGTTCATCCAGCAATGGACCACAACCCTTAACGAAATCTACGAGCCCATAGTGGAGGCCCACTTATTGGCCATCTTTAAGGGTGCAATGAATGACTTTATCAAGTCTAAACTATACTCCCTCACCCCTCGCACTCTTAGTTAAGCCTTCGCTCACACTAAGAGTATACAAGATGCGGCTGAGGCAAGCAAAGACCCAGCCTACATTGCCTACAAAAATACCTTCACAAAGAAGGACAAGGGTAAAGCCCCAACAATCACAGTGGCCACTATGGTGATCGAGGCCAAGCCCAAACCTAGTAATAATGGTAACAAGAATAACAAGAAACTGGCCATACCCGTAGCTAACCCCATGCCCAAGCAGGGCAATGCACCGTAACCTCCAGTGCCCACACCTGAGACATCTGCACAACCCAAGCTGAACTTTGAGCATAAAGATTGCTTAAAATACACCCCACTGCCTCTCAAGCCTTTAGAACTTCTGAAGCAACTATTGGCAGCGGGGCACATCCAACACAAGTAGATGTCAAAAGAAGGGATTAGGAGACATCAACACTACTGTGAGCTCCTTAGGAACCCCTCCTTGGCCCTACCTAATGAACCCTCAGTTCCTAAGGGTTTCAAATTGGACAGGTTTTATGACTATCACCAATAATATGGTCACAACATAGATTATTGTTTGGTGTTGTAGGATGACATCTAGAGGTTGATCGATCAGGGAAAATTGGTATTGGATGAAAGAAACCTAGTATGCCCTGAGAACCAATCTATGCATGTCTATAGAGACCCCCTCAAAGCTAACAATTCTGGTTATGTCATCAACACCATTGGTATTGATAGTGATCCTAGGCCACCCCAGTAGCCATTCGTGGTCCGTGTGCCTTAGTGTAGTGCACCAGCACCACCGGCGGTTGGCCGAAGCTCACAACAGCCGTTCATTCTAGGAGTCCCTCCACGGGCATCCATCTCCACACCACCTATTAGCAAAATCATGCTATTCCATCCATTAACACCGTTAGCTCTATTTATCAATAGGTGGCCGATCCATTCGACAGCCCCCACCCCACACAAGACAACTAAACAACCTTCTCATCCTAAAAAATGGGAAGTGTGTTTCGTAGGTGAGACAACAGGAGGAAGTACTGCCCCTGGTATTTCCAAGCCTACATCTCCACCCCCTGTATCCATGCCCTTGTCACCAAAGATGAATGTTACTATAACTGCACAGTCCGCACTATCCTACCAAAAAGGGTCTGAACCTAGATCTAAAGTCTCCCCTCCTTAGGAAATTCATCTTCTGGGATGAATAGAATAGGAGGAAAGTGTTAAACAGGGGGGGTGGTTAAGACCTCTTGGATGCCCTCGCTCAGGTCAAACAATCTCTAAAATAAAAAAACACTACATTGAGTTTGTACGACCTAATCATGACATCTGTCCCACATGGTGAGTGTAACAACAGAAAATGTCGGTTGCTGGAAACACCGAGGGGATTTCCGTGTACACAGTTTTAACCCTGGATCCACACGAGGGCTGTGCTAGAGAAAATGAATTTGGGGTACCCTAAACAGTCTTGTCGATCAAACAAGGACTTACTTAGTCAGTAAATTTGTCAATGATCATATAACGAGGCGATGATTCGATATGAAAATATATTATCGATTTATGAGAAAAAGAGATCTTTTCCAATATCGAATCTCAAAAGCAATGGAGGTGATGTAAATTATGAAAAATGATTATAGAATTCAATGTAAACATGGTGCAATGAATTGAATTTGGAACATGCATGATCCCGAGATTTGGGATCTATCTTATAAATAAATATGATGAATACAATGGGATTTACAAGAGGACTCTGATTTGGATGAAGTATCCACCACCAACAAGAAGCTATTTAGAGAGTAAACAAGCAAAGGCCAATCTACCTTGTTCACTAGCCAAGTCTAGGTACAAGGGAGTCAAGCTCGAAGTAAATTGTTTGCTAACTTGGAATCTCTGGTCAAAAGCTTCTCTTTGTCACCGTCGATGCTCTTCTATTGCCAACTCTTTCTCGTCATCTCATCAATCTTTATCAAAAAATTGTTAGAATTGCCAACCCTTTGAGCATTATCCGCCAAGGTATTTGTAATATTAGGGTTAGGAGAAAAACATGGTTTAGATGATGTGTGTCCTAGGCCCACAAAATGCCATTGACCTGATGTGCTGTAGTTGAAGCTTGTGGTGCTACGTTGTGTTACGCTTTGAAGCATAGTATAGCGTAACCACCCCTTTAAGAAGATCATTCATTTGACATTGTCTCTTGCACTGAATAAACTATCCTGTGACTATGTTGTGATACACTAGGCAATGTATCATGGTGTAAAGACTGCTACTACCTAAATTTCTTTATCTTTGTTGCTGCGGCTAAGTCAACTGTGTTGCTTGCGTTACGTTGCATAGCGTAATGCGGTGTAGTATGGAAAAAGTTAATATTTTTGAACATGGCTAACTTGCAAGATTGAAGTGTTGTTGCTGTGCATCCCTTGTTCTATTTTGTTCTCCTAGAGTCTACTACACTGAGCTATGTAGCATAGCATAGCAAGCCCTTGGCCAGAAAAAGAAAACTTGTTGAGATGTGCCACTTGTGAAAACCCTTGCCTAAACTTCGAGACTTTGCTGAATCATCAAGATCACAAAATTTCATGGTGTTTCAATGGACCCTCTTTGTTGACATTTTGAGGGCTTGCCTGAGAGATCTTGACAAAGAATACGAAATACCACAAAGGTAAGGATGCCAACATCGTCCGTCGGCTACTGCTCAGATGTTGCTCTGTCAAGCCTGGAAGTGCGAAGGTGGGAATGCAAGGAGCAAGAGAGGATTTTATGGTTAAGAGGGAGGGAGGTTCGGGAAAGACTCAAGTGTGAGTAGAATAGTTCGCAAACATGTTATTAGACATCTTCTCCTACGTGTTTTCCCGAGAGGTTACGTTGCTATACTGTATATGCGGGGCTTACCTAGACGAGTTATGTTACGCCCATATGGCCTAGACGAGTTTTTTTTCATCCATTTTTCCTAGCTTTGCCCACTCTCTTTTGTCTTTTTTGAATATATATGCTTTCTATGAGGTGAGTTGCGTTACGTCAATTCATGGACGTGATGGTTATTCATGTGCAAAAGACTTCCTGTACGCTCACATTCTGTACAAACAGGAGGAAAAGGTAACAGTGGTTGTAAGTGAAGGAGAAATTAAGATAAGGTATCTAGTGGGGGAAAGGCAGGGTCTACACTTCTAAGTAGTCAGGCTAGTTTGAGCAACCACCTCAAAATGTTGTGATGCCTCGCCCTCCTAGTGAATGCATTTTTGAATAATGCTATCGTAGCAACTAACCTGAAAAATGTCATGAAGAATAGAGAAACAAAGTAATCGCCCTAATCACTGGGGAGGCTATTGAAACAACTGCCATCCGAAGAAAAAAGGAGAGTGCAGGCCATGGAAAAGGAACCATAGTAAGAGGCACTGGTCCCTTTGTTGACACCACGGCTCAGGAATTCACCATCGAGAGAGCCAGATTCATCTTATCCATCTAACTAGGCAAGGAGCCAATCAGATGAATTTGCTAAGCCAGGATCTGGTGGCGGTGACGGCTGGAGGCAACCAAGGCTATGGGTGACCATAGTTTCTTTGGGGCTCCGAGTGGCAAAGCTAACCCTAGGAGTTGCAACTATAGAGTGGTTTTCGTAACAACATCTCAAAGGGATCAGTAGTATGCCTTTTGGGATATTCGAGGAATTAGTAGGATTCCAGGAGGTTAGTGGTATTGTGTCTATTCCAACGCCCTAACCATTCTGTCTAATAAGGATGTCATGCAAGAATGATTAGGCTCTCTTGTTTCATGGATGGTCTATTGGCAGATTCTAGTTTTAAGTCCTGGTAGACTGTTGTTTCTAGTTTTCAACCTCAGCAGACCATGGTCCCGATTTAAAGTCTGGGCAAACTGAAGTGTGCTAGTTTTATGTCATTGCGGATGGTGGAAGAGCTAGTTTATGGTCCTAGAAGACCATGCTATGGGTGTCATTTTTGTGTCATGACCAAGGGATAAGTCTGTGCTAGTTTAACGTCTCAGCAGGTGGATGCTTACCTTGCCAGTTTTACGTCATGGCAGATGGTTGAAAGCTATGCTAGTTTAGCATCATGGCAGATGTGTGCAAGAAATGTCAATTTTACATCGTAGAGAACGTGTATAACACCGCCAGTTTTACATCGTAGCAGACAGGTACAACATTGCCAATTTTACATCATAGTAGATGGTCGTTACCTTACATTTAAGTTGGGCTATCATCTAAATGTGGTACTACTTCAGATACATATGATTCATCAGATTTGAAAGTTCGTTGTTATCGCTGTCCGCTAGCCTGAATGCTCTGTTGTCGTATGCATTGACAACCAGGAAAGGGCCTTCCCAGCTTGTAGAGAATTTGCTCACTGGTTCACGAATGGCCTTAAGAACCAAGTCTCCTTTCTTAATTGGTCATTGATGCAGGTTGCAATGATGCTTCTGCTTCTGCCTGTCCTAATATTTTTTGATGTTGTCAAGTGTTTGGATGCGTTTCACCTCCACTAAGTCTAGATCCACAATCCTGGACTTGTTGTGTTGAGTATCATTTATAACAGTGGAAAGGACCATCCACAGTGAGGTAACCTATATTTTAAGGGGAAACACTACTTCAGATCCATACACTAGGCTGTAGGGTATCCTACCAGTAGTTATTCTGCATGTCGTACAATAGGCCCATAGCACGTAGAGGATTTTTTCATGCCATCGTTTCTTGTTCTTGCTGAGCATCTTTTTGAGTAAATTGATAACCACCTTGTTTGTTGCTTCTGCTTGACCATTTGTTTATGGGTAATAAGGTAAAGAAAAAGATTGCTTAATACCAAGGTTATTGCAAAATGATTTGGTTTTGGTGCTACTAAATGTCGGTTACAATAGTTATGGGAAGCCGAAACCTGGTTACTATGTTATCCAAGATAAAATGGAAAATTTGTTGAGATGTAGTTTTTCGTACGGGAATAGCCTCAACCGACTTCATGAAGTACTTAGTGGTAGTGATAATGAAGCTATGTCCTGCAAAAGACTTAGGCATAATGGGGCCTATGATGTCTAGTCCCCATCGTTGGAATGGCCAAGTGATCTATGTAGTATGCAATTCAGTTGGTGACACGTATATTATATTTGCGTAACATTGGCATGTGTCACATGTCTTAACTTTGGTAAGGTAATCGTGTTCCATGTATGGCCAATAATACCCTAAGCATCTGATTTTAGTGGCCATGGCTTGCGGGGCTATGTGTCCTCCACATAGGCCTTCATGGACTTTGCGAACTATCCTTTGTGCTTGGTCATTATTAACTCATGTCAACAATACACCATCAAAAGAGTGCCTACATAGAGTACTGTCTCCGATGATGAAATATTGCCTGGTGCACTTGTGGATTTCATTTTTCTATGTAGATGTTAACTCATGTAGTGGTTCGCCACGTAGAAGGTAGGTTTTAATATTGTCGTACCATTCTGGTGTTCCTCCCGCACTTAGAGAAGAGATTTTCCCTGCTTGAATGACAGGGTCTGTACATTCTATCATTAAAGCTGGAAAGCTGGCGAACAAATGTGGTGGCACGTTTAAAGCTACCGTATCTAGTGCATCAGCTATGGTGTTCTCACTACGTGGCACGTGCTGAATGTCAGTCGTTCTAAATTGTTTCAGAAGATCTTTAGCCATATCGTAGTAGGGCTGTAGATGCACAACTTTACAGGTGTAGACTTCTGTGATTTGATTTACAACAAGCATCGAATTACCTCGGATTGCTAGGTGTTGGATGTTCAGTTCTCTGGTTGCTAATAATTCCTTAAGGAGCCCCTCGTATTCTGCCAGATTTTTCGTACAAGGAAATGCGAGGCAGTAAGCCAATGGGTGGACATCCTCAGGAAAAAGCATAATGACAACAATGGCATTGCCGCCTCTGGTAGTTGAAGCTCCATCAATGTATAACATCGCTTCAAGGCCTGTTGATACAGGGCTTAAACTATGTACATGTTTGTCAGGAAATGCAAGCCCTATCATGGCCTGATCGTTAATAGGTGCTGTTATAATCTGGTCAGCTATCACTTGGCCTTTCATGGAAGATTGGCCAACGTAGTGTAAGTCAAATTCTGCTGTGATGGATTTCTAGTGGGCTATCCTACTACTCTTGTATAAATTTTTTGTGATGGCCTGCATAATATTATTCTTGTAAATTATGTTAACCTGGCTATGGAAAAGATAGTGTCTACATTTTTTGAATGCAAAAACCAATGCCAAACAGTTACGCTCTGCTTCATTGTACCTCATTTCATATGCAAATAGAGCGTGACTTAGATAATAGATAGGGATTTTTGACCCATCGTCCCTCTTTTGACACAACAACATAGCTATGGACACATTTGAGCTTGCTAGGTAGATGTAGAAAGGTTGATCCCTTTGTGGATGGAAAATCGTTGGCAAATGTAGCAGCTCTTTCTTTAGGTTGTCAAACGCACGCTGGTAGTCCTCGATCCATTCGAAGTTAACCCCCTTCTTAAGTAGATGTTGCATAGGATGTAATTTATCTATCAACTTTGAGATGAACCTCCTAATAAACTGTAGCCTACCCTACAACCCACGCAGTTCTTTGAGGTTTGTAGGTGGTGCTAGGTTAACGATAGCCTTAACCTTGTCGAGGTCGACTCGTATGCCAGCCTCTGATACTACAAACCCCAACATGCGTCTAGTTTTAACTCTGAATACACATTTTTTTTGGGTTGAGCCATAGGTCATTCCTGAGACATCATTTAAGGATCAACTCTAGGTCCTCTGGGTGATCTTTTGACTTCCTAGATTTAATAGCTATGTCATCTACGTATTCATTCAATCTCTCTAAGACGTAATCACTAAAGATATACGTCATGGCATGTTAATAAGTTGCTCCAACATTTTTTATCCTAAAGGGCATCATGGTATAACAGAAAGTTCTCCAAGGGGTCATGAAAGTTGTAGTCAGTTGATGTTCTAGGTTGATACAGATTTCATTATATCCCGAAAACCCATCCATGAAGCATAGTAACGCATGTCCAGCTATTGTATCAATAAGTTGGTCAATACCTGGTAATGGAAAATTGTCTTTAATCATTGCTTTGTTCAAATCATGGAAGTCTATACAGATGCATATTCCTCCTATTTTCCTAGAAACAACAACAATGTTTGACACCTAATCCGAATAATCAACCGCACGGATGAAACCAACTTGATATAGCTTAGTGATTTCATCATGCACTGCCAACACAATTTTAGGCTTAATCTTCTGTGCTTTCTATCTAACCACTTTGATACTCAGGTCTAACATGATGTTTTGCTATATTAATCACGGGTCTAAACCCATCATGTCCTCGTATGACCATGCGAACACTACAATGTTATCTTGGATCACTCGAGATATGTCTCTCTGTGTTTGTTGGTGAAGGAGGGAACCAACTTTCAGAGTTTTTCTTTCCCCTTTGTGTGTAACCACAGAGACCTTAGTGAGGGAATCCTCGGTCACATCACCAGCCTCCAGGTCTAGGGTGTGGGCCAAATGTTCTGGCTAGTCTGGGGATACTTCCGAGGCTGCTATGGTTATGTCACAGGAGAGGGCATCAGTTCCTATCATTGCAAGATTGGTATGTCTAAAAGTTTCCCCGTATGAACCTGTTAGGGCTAGGGGTGCAAGTAAAGCTTCTTCCATTTGCGAACTGACCTGCAAAACCACCAAGAATGGAAGTTGTTACATTTTTTTTGTCAACATGGTGAAATGATAGAAGGTTTTAGAGGTACATGTCAAAAAGGTTGCCAGTTTAAGGTCTTAGTGAACTGTTACAATATACACAGTTTGTAAGAAAATAGTGAGCCAAGTTTTCTAAGTGCTAGCATAAGGTTTCTATGGACTATGATGCAAGGTATAACGTGGCGTGTCTAGCGTGACGAGATAGATAATTTAACTTTTTATTTTGTAGACCGTAGTTAATGCGACCAGATTACGAGACGATAAGCTATGCGTTAGTTTAGGGACTTTTCGGACCACCATCAATGCGATATCTATGAGATTAATGGTGCGATCTTCATGCTTCATGTCAAACTAACATATCTACGTTTCAGGAAATTTCCATGTTGATCGGACATGAAAATAGCAAGTTTTCACCATCACATTTATAAGTAGATGGTTTGTCCTCAAAGTAGACTGTAAACATTGCGAGGTTGAGTTAGGCTAAAGCAGAGAGAAAGCATAAGTAGATGATTTTGTGAAGATTATTCAGTTGTAACCATGGCACCGAAGACCAAATGCAAGCATGCCAAGTTGACTAGGATCGATGAAGTACAGGAAATCTTGGGGAGAATTTCGAAGGTGTGGGTCGCAACCCGAGAGGCTACTCCACTCACCCAGTAAGTCATTTTTCATCTTCCCTGTATGATTGTTGTTTTCACTATCACAACGTCGTAATCGTATTTTTTCTAAAGATGTGCACTATGTTGGGTACCAATAACTGCCTGTGCTAGTTACGTTACTAGAGTTTGTAATATTACCCCTATCGTCATTGTCAGAGATAAACCTTGCATCATCACAAGGGTTTGGGTGATCTTGGATAATATTGTACAAACACAATATGTAACTCATCAAGAGTCTAGGTGTTGCACCCTTGCACAGTGCAAATTGGGTTTCATTGCCTTGCCTGTAATGGTTGCGTGTTACGCTAGGGCAATATGCGGTGTTACCTTTATCGTCGTTGTTAGAGACAGACCTTGCACCATCGCAAGGGTTTGGGTAGTTTTGGTAATGCATTTCTAGCGTAACCTATGATTTTCTGGGAGTCAAGGTAATGAAAACCTCAGTGTTGCTGGCAAATTCTTGTGAGCTTTTTTTTTTATTTGTTACGGAATTATTGGTATGTCTAAACTGCTTTTCTAATGGTAGTGCATTTTATTGTAAAGGGTCACACGAAGGCTTGTCCTAATCATTCTAGACATTGTGGGCATTATGTACTATTTAAATGTCCCTGTGGCTAATGTTCCTCTTCCCCATGCTCGTGTAGGGGAAGAGGCGGTTTGGTTCTGGAAGGGTGCACGGGTGTTTTTGCAGTTTTTGTTGCATAACTTTAGCATGATTATTTGGTATCATCCTAGAAACACTACTAGTTAGATCATCACAAAGTATCTTAACGTTCCTGCTGGATGGGTCAATCGAGGTCATAGGTGGAAGGGATTGCGAACAGAGCGCCAAGGGTTTGAGGTGCTTATCTTGGATCTGGGAGATGCCCAGGTTTAACTGTTATCATGCCTACAACATGCTATACATATCTTGTCATCTCATGACCTATTTTTAGAACCCACCTAGCCTCATGTACTATGCTGGTGGGTAAGTGCTCTCAAGGTTTTATGATGTGCTATTTGTTGTCTGATTTTGCATCAGGTATAAAAAACTGTTTACATTCTATGACATAGGTTTTTTATCGATCCAAATGATCTCCAAGATGATACAAACATGTTATCTATGGCCGAAACAGCCATAAAGGAATTCACTTCCATCAGCAATGCGCGTGTTGGTGTCCTGGGACAACTGAGATTTGAAATCCAACACTACCCTATCTGGTATGCCAAATTCTTTGCCAAGTGTAGAGACTCTGGATGGTTGGATAAGGAGTGAAATTTGGATCATCCCATCACCGTTGACAATGTGCAGGAGACTAGCATCCCACCATTTCCTTGGCCCTTTGGGCATGGTAAGTTACGCTACGCTGATCAACTATGTGACCCTATGAAATGAGAATAGTGTATAAGATTTTGTTATTTTGTTGTCTTTTCTAACCTATTGTTTTATGTTTATAGTTAAGGAATCATGGGAGGTCATGGTGGTAGCTTTTGGGCATGAGGCAACCAGTGTCTTCTTCCATTATGGTGACATAAATGAAGTGCAATGTTGGCTTTGCCACGAAACGGCCCTAGCTGCCATAACCAATAACCTCCAGGAAGCTGAAATAATGGAGCTATTTCTAGTTGTAACCTCCGATGTCACAGTAGCCGAAATGTTGGCCCTAGTCAACTCCTTCAGCGAAGAAGCTGCGCATGCATAATGTGTGCGTGAGTTTTGATATTAATGCTCAATTGTTCATCGACTTTTTTAGCATTCCTTCTAATGGTATCCCGATGGAAGAAAGATATAAGAAAGCTTCCAAGCATCAGAAGGATATAGAAGAGTGGCTAGGGGTTAAAACAAAACCAAAAGGCATTCTCGCTAATAAAATCAAGCTAGAGGTGGCTAATACCATTTATCCCCTCTTCTGAGCTCGTGCTTTCCCCAAACTACTCTCCCAAGAAAGAATCCTTTGCATAGAGCAGGCTTGGATTACGCAAGAGGTTATGGAGGAGGGGACATGATATAATTAGGCCAAGCACCTTGTTGAAGGCATGCAAACTGAAATGGTCAAGCTTCGCAAGAAACTTGAGTCTCATTTCAACATGCATTTTTCCTTCTTCATAGCTTGTTTACGGTGTTTTTCCAAATTCCTTGAGGTTCGCAAGGATGGAGTCTAGGTGCAGCAAGATCATAACCAAATTTCCAAACCGTGGATTTCCTAGGTCTTCTACACCGTCCAATCCGAAGATCCTCTTAAAGGTATCGAGGAGTCGCTTTCACTAATGACTAAGGATTTGGGGGTGCCTCCCATCTGAGGCCAAGATAGTGTGGGTGGGGCATCCTCTTCTTACACCGACAGTGCATTGAGGGGAATGTGCATAGCAGCAGAAATAGTAACTTCATCAGTTTAGTGGAAAAAGCATCATCCAGCTGTAGAGTCTCCCAGCCTGACTAGTGAAGAGGGAAGGAAACTATGAATTAAGTTTCACAAGAGCCATCCCCCGGTTCGTAAGTAGAAGAATGTGTGATTAGTTTATGTATGTTACGCTATGTATAGACATTGTTGCATCACGTAGTGCTTGTGGGAAGTGAGTAAGGGTTTTTTTTTTGTATTATTTTGTTAACTATGATGTGTTTGACAGGAAAAAGGGAAAGATGTAGAGGAACTAACCCTTGAAATAGGGGCCATAGTCTTGCGGCGTGGGGAAGGGGCTCCAGTTTTGGAAAAGGAGGCCTCAATTAACAATGTAGGTAGCACACAGGCTCCTATGCTCGATGGGGAGACAGGCATAGAGGATGCCAAGGTCCTTTTGGATGAGCTGAAAAAAGAGGAGTGGTTTGTCACTGGTGAGTTTGACCACTTGCTTTGAAGGACAATCCTCCTGCTATTACACCTGAGGGTTTGTTGAATTGGAGCCTTGTGTTCTTGTAACATCTCAATTAGCCTTGTTTACTGTGCTATGTTTAACTCATTTTGTTTGCATAGTAGGCACTTCTAATAATAGTGGTGTACCTTTGTCAGTAATCCCAACTCAACATTGGGGTGAGGCTCCTGACAAATTCACCTTTATGGAGGGCATTGTGAATGATATGATCAGTTGCTTAGAGCGAATTGATCCTGAGATTGGTACATCACTATTGTTACGTAGGAATCATTGAAATTGTGACATTACATTATTCTGTTGTGTCTAACTATTGTTTTTTTATGTTACAAGATCTCGCCTCAAATGGGATCCCAAAGAGCCCATTGGCGTAGACACTACCCTCGAACCCTCACCAGAGGTGACCGAAGTGCCACGTTGCCTTTACAATGAGATGCGTAAATGTGCATTACGCTCGGCCCATTCTCTATGCGAGTGTCAAAACATCAACGAAGATCTTTAGAAGAGTTTGCAAAAAGTAGAAAAAGAGGAAATGGCCCTGATTACTTGGGTTGAGGACCTTGAGTCCCGAAACGAATTTCTACAAGCTCGAGACACCAATGACGAGAATTGGCAAATAGCTATGATTGAATATGCTCGTTATTGGACAGTCATCAGGAACAATGTCCAAGCCAGCCGTGTGCTCATCGAGCAATGGATGGATTTCCTAGCCCAGAAGAACCAAGACTGGAAGGATTTTAGTGCAAGGGTCCAAAAATGGGGGCAGGCATAGAAAGACCATAAGCAAATGTATAAATGAGAATGTGTTGCTTATTGCCAACATTACAGGGATTCTGTGGTTGAAGCACGGTCCCTCTGGTTGTTCCTCGATGTCATTGGTGCTTCTGGAGCATATCAAAAGTTTCAAAAGCAAGTGACAGTGAGTATTTCCCCTGAGAGAGAGATAACCCTCCCAGGCAGGGAGACTACTATTCCTTCCTTCTTTCTTGAACTACCCCGGTGGACTCCTGTGGAAAAAGGGAAGGTAAAGGTTGGAACTGATCTAGGAGATGGTGTTTGGGTTGAGCTCACTGAGGACGAGATCATGCGACACTTGTTAGTCGACCTGGAACAAATTCCTTTTGCAGTTGATGCAGGACCCTCACAAGTGAGCTATGTTATAGTTGTATTATTCTTATGCATGATTTCGATGATGACACTAATGTTTATTTCATGTCAAATCATAGGATCGACATGAAGAGGAGCACCATGGAGATGACGACCCTCATGAAGAGGGTCCCCATGAGGAAGAGCCCTGCAGAGACGATCGCCCCCACGAAGAAACACCATGTAAAGAAGATCCTTATAAGGATGATCCTCATGAGGTGGAGGTGGAGTTAAATGACACAGATGGAGGTGGTAACAAAAGGGATGTGTAGCGTGGTGATATTGGAAAAAAAATTTGTTGTAATGGAAGGGAATAAAGGATAACGTTCTTTGATCAATGTGATTGTAAAATTAAAATTTTTTAATTTTTGATTTTATGAAGGATATTGTATCATCAGAAAGGTTACACATTTTAGGCCACTATGGGCCTCTAATAGTTTAAGGCCATTTCGGGTCGGGCCATCATACGCGTAAAAGAATAAACAGAATCGCCAGTTTTAGGCCGTAGCAGGCCATAACTAGTTTAAGGCCATTTCAGGCCAAGGTGCGTATGAAAAAGCATAACAAGAACAATGTGACAAGAAAGAGCATAAATTGCATAACAGTAAACAATGTGGACTAATATAACATGTCATACTAATGTGTTCATTTGCTAGCTCCATAACTGTTTCTTGATCGTTTTTAGGTTTGGCGACATGTATGGATGAGGAGGCTTATTATATCATTCCTCTACACTACCATCTTCTCCCTGGAAGGGTAGTTCAACCAAATTCAAGCTTTCATTGGCCACTGTGTTGACCTGTTCAACTGTTGGGATAGGGGTTTGATCTTCAGGGACTTCAATCTTCGACCCTTGTTCCATTTCCATGTTGTTAAATGCTTGAGGGGTCATCTTATCACCATGGATGATCACTTCCCCTCCTGCACTGAGCAAGTGGATCTCTTGATGAATGGGTGATGAGATTGCCCTTAATTGATCTAACGAAGACCTCCCTAAGATTAGGTTGATGCCGGGCATATCCTCAACAACGATGAACACTGCGTTTGTGGGGAATTGATCCCCTGCTACAAAGTTGATGTGCACCGTTCCCTTAACTTGCACTCATGCCCCGTTAAATGACTTCAAACATGACGTTGTCATGGAATTGATTAAGTCAAGCAAAACTAGTTTGTCCACAATGGGGAATGGAATGACATTGGCAGCGGCCCCGTCATCTATGTGTACTCTCTGGATTCTGTACTGGCCAACCCAGATAGTGATGAACATGGGCATTGTTTTCACTTGACCCTTTTCTGGGTCATCCTTAATGGACTCATCATGAAATATCAGTTGGGGATACCGTGGTTGTTCAGTAGTGGGGGGAAGCATAATCGAATGGATTGCTTCTTCATTTGCTAGCAAGCTCTCATCCACGGGTATGGACGCTAACATGCGAACCATGGCTTCACGATGCTTTTGTGATGTCATCAGCAAATCATAGAGGCTCAGCATTGTATTTTTCTGTTTAAGAGCCTACCTAACTTACGTAATCACATCGAGGAGATCATGCCCATGATCTGGTTATTTTTTACCCTTCTCTTCTTCCATTCATCCCAGGAGATGGATCTCTTAGGGAGGAATGATTTCTAGTTGAGGACTATGTTTTCTTGGGCAGGGAGAAGATGGTCGTGTTTGCGTAACGTCATATTTTTCAAAGGAAGATGGGGCCAAGGGTGCCGAGGTGAGGAGTGTAGGCTTATGAAATCCCAGCATAAGGTGGTCCTTGGCTATGTTATCTATCATACACCCTTCTCTTTTAAGAGTAGATTGTGGTTGGGGCGTTGACCTAGAGATTTTCCACTGTGTAGTAGGAGAAACTAACGACTTTGGCACCCTGATGATAAAGGGTGCCCTAGGTATGGGCCCAGGCTAGGCCGTGGCTTTACTGATAGTGGGTTGTGAAACAAAAGTCCGAGACAGGACTCGGAGGACAAAAGGTTTTCACTGAGCTACACCCATCGATGTTGATGGGCTTGTCATCTGAGGAGGGCAAGGAGGCACATGCAACATAAAGGGTTGCTTTGGTTGTTCCTAGCCATCGCCTTCTATACCAACTATGTTAATAGTGTACCCCGCGTTATTTGCATTTAATGGATCTTGGTACACATGCATGGACTAGTTTTCTGGATGGAGTGGACTACTGCTATCTAGAATCAACTTACCTTGGTCGATCATGTGTTGAATGTCATCTTTCAATGCCCAACAGTAATCCGTGTCATGACCACACATTTGGTGGTAGTCACAAAAATGATCTAGCCTAAAGTTCTTGGGGACTGGTGACTCGTTAGGTAGGGCCAAGGAGGGGTTCTTAAGTAGCTCACAATGCCATCTTTGATGCTTCAGAGCCTCCTCAGACACTGTATTGTGTTGGATGTGGCCAGTTCCCAGTAGTTGCTTTAGAAGTTCTGAAGGATTTACAGGTAGAGCCATGTATTTTGAGTGATCTTTACGCTCAAAATTAGGCTTCAGCTATGGGGATGCCTCAGGGGTAGGTGTTGTTTCCTAATCGATGCTTTTTGAGCTAGTTGTGGCCTTAGCAGGCACCGTAGGTACTTTCTTGTTGTTATTTTTCTTTTTGGCCCCTTTGGCCATAGCTGCTACTATTTTTGTTGCATTTTTGCTCTTGTCTTTGCTCTTCTTGTGGGCATTTTTATAGACCACATACGTTGGGTCTTTGTTAGCCTCTACCGCATCGTGGATGCTCTTAGTCTGAGTGAAGGCTTGGCTGAGGGAGCGAGGAGTAAGGTAATATAGCTTAGACTTAATAAATTCATTAACTGCCCCCTTGCAAATTGCCAACAGATGGGCCTCTACGATGGGTTCGTGGATTTCATTCAAGGTGGTGTTCCACCACTGTATAAAATTTTGGACTGGCTCGAGTGGATCTTGTTTAACTCCCATTAACTGGTCCAGCGTAACTTTTGGTTTCATATTGTATTTGAAATGAGTTACAAACTGAGTTAGCAGCTCTTCCAAGGTTGAGATGAAAGAGTGTGGTAGTACACGATACCAATCTAAAGCTTTACCTGTTAGGGACACAGCAAAGACACAGATGATGGTATGTGGTCATTGTTGTAGCAACAATGAATTTGACCTGAAGGTGACTAGATGAGCACTAGGATCGCCTTCCCCATTGTATTTCTTAAAATGAGGAAGTGGCATCCCAGCAGGTAATGACAAGGTGGGTATTGCATCAGATAGAAATCCATGACCTGTACTACGTCAGAACTGGCAACTGTGAGGCGTTTAACCTACTCGGTAAGAGTTTGGATAAGCTGGAAGGCTTGGTCCAAACATGAGGACGAAGGGGTTGGTTGTGGAATAGTAGGGGGAGCCACGATGGATGGTGGGATAGGGGCAGCAGCATGACCTATGAGCGATGTAGTCTGAACTGTCCCCGTAGGTGGTACTACCTATCTCATCCACCACCCGGTAGGTGGTGCAGGCGGGGTGATAGCCATTGATTGTGCCATAGTAAACGCTGTTTGTGTAGCCATTGGCATAGGCCATGACCCTGTAGTTGAATTTACTACTTGCAGGACCTGGTGTTAATGGTGAGTGAGATGGGACATCTGCGTAGGCAGCGTAACAGGGGGTGATGTATTTGGAGCCCACCACATGGTAGTGGCAGGTCCTACCATTGATTGTGACAGTGTGGGAGCGAAAGCTAGGATATATGCAGGAGCTATGTGTAATTGCAAAGTAGGCACTACATGCACATACAGTGACGTAGGCACAAGTATGCGATGAGATGGATTGGCTAACTATGACTATAGTGGAATGGTCTGTGAAGGGCCAACACTTGGGAAGGTAACCAGAGAGAAAAAATGCTGATGGGATGCATACGCCACACGGTCAGCGGTAGACAATGATAATGGTGTAGTGACCATAAATAGTGGATTTACATGGGATGCTATGGAGAGAGGAGCCATGAAAAAGCTAGCGTGACTACCTCCCTCAGAGTCGAAATCTAGGTCCTCCTACCCATTGTGGGACACTTCATCACGGAACATCTTATCTCATTATTCCACTGATGCCCTAGCCATTAATCTAGCATCATTGTTGCTGGTCCGTCAGTGGTATGAGAGCATTAGGTGAAGGAACGAATTCCTTCCTGTTATAGTAGATGAACTTGTATTCACGTTTTTCTTCGAGTTTCTGTGGGTACATGGGCAAGTTTGCCACAAGCTTAGCACAGAGGAAGTTGTAGTATTCTGTGCACTAAGCGTGTCCCTCAGGCTCTTTATTTTGAATCCTGAGGGACCAGCGTGACTGCACTGGGCTAGATAGTGACTCGACAATAGCAGGCATAGCCTGCATCATCCAGGGGTTTTCGAGGCTGGCGATGGCAATGACAATGGTTGGTACAACCATTCTCTACATAGCTAGAAAGTAATGATAATAGGGTTGAAGATCATAAAGGCAAAGGTAGATTAAAGGCAAATGTGGGCTTTCTATCCTACTGGATTCCAAAGGAATCGTCAGAGCGATCGATCTGTACCACACAATCACGTAGACAACCATGGAGGTATTACATTTACGTCAGTATATAATGGGTACAGATAGCTTATAGGACTATCCATGAAACGCAAACCTTAGGTTCAAGCCCTCCTTCTAGCACCAGAAAATTGTAACAATGGAAAACGCTGGTTGCTAGAAATAGCGAGGGGATTTCTGTGTACACAGTTTTAACCCCGGATCTGCACAAGGGCCATGCTGGAGAAAACAAATCGAAGGTGCCCTAAATGATCTTGTCGATCAGACAGGGACTTACTTAGTCAATAAATTTTTCAATGATCATATAATGAGGCGATGATTCGATATGAAAATATATTATTGATTTATGAGAAGACAAGATCTATTCCAAGATCGAATCTTGAAAGAAATGGAGGTGATGAAAATTATGTAAAATGATTGTCGAATTCAATGTAAATAGGGTGCAATGAATTAAATTTGGAACATGCATGATCCCAAGATCTGTGATCTACCTTATAAATAAATATGATGAATACAACAGGATATACAAGCAGACTCCGGTTTGGACAAAGTATCCGCCACCAAAAAGAAGCTATTTAGACATTGAAAAAACAAAGGTTGATCTACCTTGTTTACTAGCCAAGTCTAGGTGCAAGGGAGTCAGGCTCAAAGCAAAGTGTTTGCTAACTTGGAATCTCTGGTCAAAAGCTTCTCTTTGTCACTATCAATGCTCTTCTATAATGAACTCTTTCTCATCGTCTCGCCAATCTTTGCCAAAAAAAATTGTCAGAATTGCCAACCCTTTTAGCATTGTCCGTAGGGATATTTATAAGATTAGGGTTAGGAGAAAAGCATGGTTTAGATGACGTGTGTCCTAGGCCCACAAAATTTCATTAACCTAATGTGTTATAGCTGAAGCTTGTAGCGCTACGTTGTGTTATGCTCTGAAGCGTAGTATAGCATAACCACCCCTTTAAGAAGACCGTTCATTTGACATTGGGTAGTGTATCATGGCGTAATGACTGCTACTACCTGAATTTCTTTATCTTTGTTGCTGCGGCTAAGTCAACTGTGCTACTTGCGTTACACTACCTTATGTTGCATAGCGTAACGCGGCGTAGTATGGAAAAAGTTAAGATTTTTGAACATGGCTAACTTGTGAGATTGAAGTGTTGTTGCTCCACATCCCTTCTTCTATTCTATTCTCCTAGAGTCTACTAATTTGAGCTATGTAGCATAAAGTAGCAGGTCCTTAGCCGAAAAAAGAAAACTTGCTAAGATGTGCCACTTGTGAAAATCCTTGCCTAAACTTTGAGACTTTGCTGAATCATCGAGGTCTCAAAATTTCATGGTGTTTCAGTGAGGCTCTGATCCACATGTTGATGGTGATTCTGGTCAACAAATACATGCTAGAAGAAAAGAAAGCGATGCACTTGGTCATGCTTCCCTCTGCACCTGCAAAGCCAGAACCATCTCAACTAACATTCAGTGACGGTTCCATTAGGGAAGATCCTGAAAGGGGTCAGATGATCATAACACCTATATTCATCATAATTCAAGTCGGCCAACATCAGATCCAAAGGATACATGTTGATGATGGGGCCACCACGAATTTCATCAACTTCCCTATTGTGGAAAAATTGGGCTTGGTCAACCAGATCAAACCTGTACCATCCGAAATCGTCAGTCTCCAGCTGGAAGGAAACAGAGATCGAGGGATCACAGGACATGCACAGAAGATCCTACCTTTGCCTGAGGGTGAGCTGGAATGAATGAAGGCATAGTACCTTGGGTGGTCTGCATGCAGATTAGACAAGGATTTCCCCGAACGTACACCAAAGTGCAATACGCTGGGTTATACGTAAACGGCGTAACAGGCGTAAAACTGGGCGTAAACAACGTAACTAATGTGAACGGAGCATAAACGTAAAAGAGTGTAAATAGAATACATGCAACGATTAATGCAGATTGTAGCAGATTATAGGAAGAAAATGTAACAATGGCATTTCAAAATGAGAGTACAAATGCATCGGTATAACGTAGTTGTGGATTGACATAAGGCAGAAGAAAAGCCCCGGTGGATGCAGGGATGACTGCGGGCTGGTTCGCACTATAGGCACAACGTAGAAGCTATATGCTCAGCATACAGGGTTGTCTAGTGTATATAGTTTTCTGCTCTGGTTCTCAGCGTCTCTGCTCTCTGGTTTGCTCTAAAATTTTTGCCAATTGCCCGGTTCTCATAACAATTCGGGCTTTTATATAGGTTTTGACGTTAGACTCGGGTTGGGGGACACATGGCATGTTGACCGGGTGCAAAAGCGTAAAATTTACAAGTGTATAATATGTTACATTTGCTGGGCATATACACTGTATCAGGCGAGCATAGACTCTGGGCATATACGCTGGATGTGTTGGGTGTATACGCTGGGCATATACACTATGGATCCTGGGTGTATACGTCGGGGTGTATACGTAGATGATTGCTGCCTTGTACCAAGTCTTGTTCTGCAGTGTTGCTTCGATGCCGTCTTTGAGGATTTCATGCATCAGTCGTACACGCTGGACATACTTGTGGGGAGTGTATGCTGGTCGTGCACGCTGGACGTATACGCTAGATGTATACGCTATGAACTTTGGGCTTATACGCTGGGCATATACGCTGAGAATGTCGGGTGTATATGCAGGGCGTATACGCTGCGGATGTCAGGTGTATAGGCTGGGCATATATGTTGGAAATGTCAGGTGTATACGCTGGGAATGTAGACTTGGGCGTATACGCTGAGAATGCATACTTAATGAAAATTAAGCATATGATCTCTGAAGTTGCTATGTTTGGTACTAGATGTAGTCGTGGTCGTTTGTGAGTCCCAGAGACCTGCTTCTTGTTGGAAAATTACTAAGCATAAAATTTTGTGGTGTTTCATTGGCCCCTCTTTGTTGACGCTTGGAGGAATCGACCCGAGAAGCGTCGACAAAGAAGTACAAAACACCACAAGCAACTCGATAGAGACTTTATCCTTTGCCACCTGACTAGACGTCATCGCACCATGTTCTGTAGTACATAGGATTGGGAAAGGGAAAATCTGTAGCTAGTAGGAAAATGGAGATTGTGGGGACTGGTAACTTGACCAAGGGATTGTGCTTGGTAAAGGGGATGCTCTGGTGTGTGTCATGCCAATCCTTATCAATAGCCATTATTTAGCAGACTCAGAAGGCATGCGATGTACGTCCTTTGGCTGAACAAGACTTCTTGGTTGGTGTCCAAGAGGATTTGTTGGCGAGACCAAATCCACATGAGGCCATGTTGCATTCTTTGGAGGAACAGGGCCCTTGTTTGGTGTTTAGGAGGAGCTTGTTGGCAGAGAGCCAAAGCTATGCAACGATATGTTCTTGATTGTTTTGGACATGAGTACCTGGCTCCAAGACAACTGCCTTCTCGCCTGGGGTTTATATGGGAAGTGCCAAGGGTCTTGATTGCTCTTTTTTTTTCTAGGGAAGAAGAAGAAGAAGAAAATTTGTTTTGATCGTCTACTCATGCTCAAGTGCTACATTGTGTGTTGCAACTGCTTTAAAGGTGTTACAGTGCACAACGGTATGCTCGAAGTTTTGAGTGTACCAGGTGTATCAGACGTGGGGCTAAGTAGAGTGCATCAGTGAGTAGATAGGGGATGTACTGGGCAATGGGGATGTACTAGTGAATGGCTTGATTTAGTCTTGCCACATGGGCTGTGAACATTGCCTCATCTTGCTGCTTATGATGAAATGCATTCTTGTACGAATACCTTTGAGCATCATCCTGCAAACACAACTCCAAGGAGACAAGAAAATCATGAGTGAATAAGCGAGCTTAGAATTAAATAGCAACTGATGAAACAAAGGTATTGGAAGAGATTTTAGTCATTGTATATAAATGGCAGCAATGTTGGTAAGATCGTCTGATGGCAGGAGATGTAGTGATTCTGATGAATGAATGTGGCCTTAGATTGAGGAACCAGAGATGAACTTGCCAGTTTATAGTCTTAGCGGACCATCATGGGTTAGTTTTATGTCATAACCCATTGGACACTACCCGTTTAGCATCATGGCAGATGGTACGTTGCCAGTTTCTGATCTTAGCGGACTCTGGTGAATGCAACGATGGCAGTTTATTGTCATGCCAGACGGGTGCTAGTTTATCATCATTGCAAACACTGTGTGGTATCAGTTTACCGTCGTGATCCCAGGACGAGCTGTGGTATCAGTTTTAAGTCATAATCTAGGATTGTTCTGTGGTATTAGTTTATAGTCGTGATCCCAGGACTCGCATGTACCTGAGCTTGTTTTCAAGTGTAGAACAATTTTAAAAACAAGTGATTGGTTGGATTGGCAAGCTCATTCCCTTCCATATCAGCTAGCTTAAATGCTCCATTGTCAAATGCTTTAGTGACCAAGTAAGGCCCTTCCCAGTTGGCTGAGAATTTGTCCGGGTGTTCCCGAATGGCCTTAAGTATAAGGTCACCTTCTTTGATAGGGTGCTTATGGATGTCGTGCGAATGTCACTGCCATTGTTGTTTTTGGTATCATTTTATCTGATCGAGTGCACGTATGCGTTCTTCCTCTACCGAGTTCAGGTCAATGATGCGCAGATCATTATTTTTTCCTTCGTCAAGGAGTCCGAAAAGTGTGGTCTTTAAAGATGATACCTGTAATTCCAGAGGTAAGATAGCTTTTGAACTATAAACAAGACTATATGGCATTTTATCTGTTGAAGTCCGATGTGTAGTACAATATGCCAACAATGTGAATACCAATTGTTCGTGCCATCTTCGCTTGCTTTGGGTAAGCATCCTTTTGAGTATTGTAATGATTCTTTTGTTGGTGGCCTCTGCTTGCCCATTGCTCTGAGGATAGTATGGGGATGAAAACAAGTGTTTGATCCCTAGACTTTCATAAAAGGTTTTGGTCTCGACACTGCTAAATTGTGGCCCGTTGTCAGTGATGACTGTCATTGGAATGCCAAAACGAGTTACAATGTTTTTGAGAATGAAATTGCACATGTGTTTAGATGTAGTTTTTCGAAGGGGAGAAGCTTCTACCCACTTTGTGAAATATTCTGTTGCGGTTATGATGAAACTATGCCCTGCAAAAGATGAGGGTGTTATTGGGCCAATAAGGTCCAATCCCCACTTTTGAAAGGGCCATGTGATTTTCACTGTGTGCAACTCATTTGGTGGGACATGGATTAGATTACTGTGTCTTTGGTAGGTACTACATGTTTTAGTCTTAGAGAGATAGTCGTACTCCATATGTGGCCAATAGTAGCCTAAGCGTCTTATTTTTGTTGCCATGGCTTTTGGCGCTATGTCTCCTCCGCATACTACATCGTGTACTTGCTCAATGATGGTTTGGGCATCAGCACTACCAATGCATGTTAGCAATATGCCTTCATAAGATCGGCGGCACAAGGTGTCCCCTACTAGTGTGTATTGCCTAGAATGTTTTCGTACCACATCTTTTTGTGCATTCGTCAAGTATTGTAGTGTTTCACCACGTAGAAGGTACTCTTTTATGTTATCATACCATTCTATCGCGTGTGTTGTACTAACGGACGTTGTTGGCAATGTATCAAAGGTATCAATTATTGGTTCGGTACAACTGGTTACGGAGCTTGGCAACGTATGGAACATGTCAGGCGATCTGTTTAATGCTAATGTGGCTAGTGCATCTGCAATGGTATTATCATTTCAAGAGATGTGTTGCACATCGACGTTTTCGAATCGTTTGATTAGATGTTTGGCCAAGTCACAATATGGTTGTAAGTGTTGTGCTTTCCATGTATAAATGTCTATGACTTGGTTTAAGAGTAGTTGTGAGTCTCCTCTGACCACTAGCCATGTGATATCTGAAGCCAGTGCTGCCGCAAGACCTCTAAGGAGACCTTCGTATTTTGCTATGTTGTTGGTACAGTGAAAGTTGAAACGATAGGCAAAGGATCTGATCTCCCCGGAGGGGTAGGTGATGACAGCGGTAGCACTTCCCCCTCAAGAGGTGGATGCTCCATCAAAGTTTAGAATGGTGTCGTATTCATTGGGCACTATGTCTATTGCGCTTATATTCTCATCTGGGAATTCTGGCTCTATTGTCGCTTGATCATGTGTTGGTGACGCTGCCATTTGATTTGCTATGGCTTGACCCTTAACTGATGATTGTGCTATGTAATGTAGGTCAAACTCAGCTATCATGGCTTTCCAATGTGCTATCCAACTTGTCTTGTAAATGTTTCCTGTGATGGCTCTGAGCACATTATCCTTGCAGATTATGCTAACTTGGTTGTGGAAGAGGTAATGTCACCATTTCTTTAGAGAAAAGACTAAGGCTAAACATGACCTCTCCACATCATTGTATTTCTTCTCATGGCCTACTAATGCATGGCTCAAGTAGTAGACAGGGACTTGGGTTCCATTATCTTGTTTCTGGCAAAGCATGAACACGATGGATGAATCTGAAGTTGCAAGGTAGATGTAAAATGGTTTATCGTTCTAAGGTGGATAGACTGTGGGTAGTCGGGTCTGTGCCGCTTTAATATTAGCAAATGCTTCCTGGCATTGTGGAGTCCATTCAAAATGGAAATTTTTGCGCAACAAGTGATTCATAGGTTTTAATTTATTTGTTAGTTTTTCTATGAACCTTCTGATGAATTGTAATCTACCTTGTAGGCCTCAAAGTTCAATAAGGTTGCCAGGTGGTTTTAGGTTTGTTATGGTCTTAACCTTATCGGGTTCTACTCATATCCCTACTTCTAAGGCTATGAACCCAAGAATTTTGCATGTTTTAACTTCAAAGATACATTTCTTTGGATTAAGTCTCAACTCTTATTTTAAATAATGTTTTAACACCAAGTCAAGGTCTTGTACATGTTGTTGTGATGTTTTGGATTTTACCACGATGTCGTCTACGTAATCATTGTGTGTAATATGTAATCGCTAAAGATGAATGTCATCGCCCTTTGATACGTGGCCCCAACGTTTTTGAGACCGAATGGCATCATTGTATAGCAGAAGGTTCCCCATGGTGTCATAAAGGTAGTTCGGAGCTGATGCTCCAAGTTAATACGTATCTGGTTGTATCCCTAGAAGCCATCCATGAAAGATAATAAGGCATGCCCAGTGGTCGAGTTGACAAGTTGATCGATGCTGGGTAGGGGAAAATCATCTTTTATGGTTGCGACGTTGAGATCCCGGAAGTCAATGTATAAGCGAATGCTTCCGTTCTTCTTCGGGACAATGACCATGTTGAATACCCATTCGGCGTAATCGACAGCTCAAATGAAACCAGCCTGATAAAGTTTGGTGATCTCATTGCGAAATGCCAATGCCACCTCAAGTTTAACCTTTTGTGCCTTTTGTTTTACGGGTCTCAATTTTGGATCAAGGATGATGTTGTGCTAGACAATTTGGGGATCCAATCTAGGCATGTCCATGTATGACCAAGCAAATGCCTTTATGTTGTCCCTAAGCACATTTTCTAGGTCTTTGGCCAATTGAGGTTGTAGTAATATACTTAGTTTTAAAATCTTCGTCTCATTGTTAGACATGATGATGGGGGTCTCGATCAATGGGTCTTCAGTGATATTCTCAGCTTCTATGTCAAGGGACTTTGTCATACCTTGGTAGTTATCTAGCGTTTGTTGTGCCGAGGCTATGACTTCATTGTTTGTTGATAGACTTAGGTCGATGAGATTTATGTCAGTGTCCCTTGCAATTTCTCCATATGGTCCATCAATGATTAATGGTGCGGTTAAATGCTGGCAATCCATCAAGCTTGCTCCTACCAATAAACATAGAGCGGAATGAGGCAATGGGTATCGTTCTATATTCTTTGGCAACTTAAAGTGTGTGTACGTGCATAATGGTGGTTTATCGTCACACCGGGACGCATGGCAGTTTTAGGGCCTTACCGGGCCATGTGTGGTAGTTTAGGGCCTTACCGGGCCACAACAGCAGTTTAAGGTCGTACTGGGCCGTAACGGCAATTTAAGGCTGTACTGGGCCGTAACGGTAATTTAAGGCCGTACCGGGCCGAAACGTCATTTGCGCTAGAATGTTCGGCGTAAACGCATGAAATGGGGTTCGCAGGGGAATGGGATGTAGTAAATTTTGTTTTATATTAAATACAAAAAAAAATCTATTATTTATGAGCAAATTTTAGTTAAAAACAAGCAAAAAATAGGCCAAGATGACAAACCGCGATGCGGTGGCGTCAGGAGCAGCGACAATGACGGCGGAGCGCTATATAAATGGGGGGTGTCATTTGTTGTTACTCTGAATCAATAGCGTAATCCTGAGTGAAAAATCTGAGCGTAGACAACCCAGCGTAAGCGTAAACTGTGAAACCCCAGCGTAAGCGTAAACCTAAACCTTGAGCGTAGATGCCAACGACTAAACCCCAGCATAGACGTCGAGCGTAGAAGTTCAAGTGTCGGTGTAGAGACTCAGACTCTGGTGTAGAGGCTCAGCATAGGCGTAAACAGTTTCAACCCTCAGCATCAATTGTTGATCCCAGCATAGAGGACACCGAGATGGGCACAGGCAAGGAAGTGGAAGGCTAGGGGAGGAAGGGTCCTGATTTGACCTTCGCAGAGGAGAGCGAGGCCATGCTGTAGTGCCTGCCCAGGCCAAGGATTCTGTCATGGCCTGGATCATCCCACAGGTAGGCTCTGATCTTGCCTCTGTTAGTTATTTTTGTTTGTGCATGTTTCATAGCGTAGACAGTCTCGTAGAGGGCTTCGGTGTATATGCTGAGCGTAAGGAGTTAATGTAGAGGGTTTCAGCGTATACGCCAAGCATATGTTCACAGCGTAAAGTGTTTTGGTGTATACGCTGAGCGTTTGTCACAACGTAAAGTCTCGATAGCGTAGACTGTCATAGCGTAATCTGTTTTATCAGTGCATAGCGTAAACACTTTTTCTTGCATGAAGCATAGACGGTTTTATCAGCGTATATGCTGAAGGCTGCTACGATGTATACGCTAAGGGTTTCTACAGCATATACACTGAGCATGCACAGTTCTGTCTTTTCAAGTGTGGTACAGTGTAAACCTATTTTCATGTAAACTATTTTCGGCGTAAATTTATTTGCACAGGATTCAGCATAAATTGTTTGTTCAGTGTCTAGTATAGACAATTTACGCTGAAGGCTTCTACGGCGTATACGCTGAGGGTTTGTACCGCGTATACGCTGAGCGTAAACGGTTTGGTCGATAGCGTAAATAGTTCGTTGTCAGTGTATACGCCAGGCGTAAACAGTTTTTGATGGCGTATACAATTTTTTTTACAGCATATACACCAGGATAAGCAGCGTATATAGTTCTTGACAACGTATACGCTGGTATAAGCAGCATATACACTGAGTGTAAACAATTAGTAATTTTTCCTAAGTGTCAGTTTATGATGTGAACTTTTGTTTTTCGCGTCGTTTTGATGCATGGCTGATTTACGGTGGCATCTTGGCTGCTTGCAGGGACACTAAGCCTTTTCTCCTCATGGTTGAGCTTGTTGGGGTGCTAACATGGTTTGGCCCCATTGAGGCTGATGAGCCTACCCCAGATCTAATTGTGGACAACAATGGGGTTTGGTTCAGAGAAGGTGCGTGTGAATTCCTAGCCTTCATACTGGACAATTTTGAAGTGGTTATCTAGTCACACCTAAGTGAACTGGTGGCATGGAGCGTGCTTGAGGCCATGTTGCCGGGAGCCACGGAGGGTGTCGTGGTCTTCATAGAAGACATCAATGAGGGGCCACTTGTGAATGAGGATGGTTCTTTCTGCAGGCCTAGGTCTACGCACCCGTTAGCGTGCATGTGGGCATAATTGCCGTAAGGATAGGACTACCTCAATAACACTTTGTTCTTAGCTGTGCACGCACACACACTACTCCAGAATCCCCCTAGCACAGTGTATCGGGTGGATAGGTAGGACCGTTTAAGTTTGTTGTTTCTTTTCGCCATTTGGTACTTGCTTCTGTTTTGACATCCATTCGTTTGTAGGCCTAAAGTTAACCCAGATGGAACGTGCATCGAGGATGACAGGCTTGCTCTAGCTCATACCGCTCTAGAGGCATTTATGGCAGGTCCCACCCTTCGTGGAGCCATATTAGCTTAAACGAAGGGTGCTATCGTTCATTTTTACAGGTAATTTTCTAGAGTGTTCGCGATGTGCCAAGGTCGTGGATGGTTGCATGAAGATTGGTCGGACAAGGGGCCAGTCTTCCCTCACGACTCTGGCTTAGGTAACACCTCCAAGTCCACAACTAACGGTAAATGACAACATTTCCTAGATGTGCTAACGTGTTTGTTCAACCGTCTGGAATTATACTGATATGATGATTTCAAATTGTATGTGCAGTTGATGTACCTCCTGGCGAGGACCCTATCACAACGGGACGAACTGAGACTACCCTATCAATGAAGTTTGGGGAGGTCAATAAGGCCCGAAAATGGTTATGTACCCATGCCTCGTCATCCAGCGTTCGTTGCTTAGATGATGTCGGCCTCATGGAGCTCTTCACGACCCTAAGCCCTGATGTATCAATAGCAAAAATGATCGAGATTGTGGACTCCTTCAATGAGTCTATCTCCTACTACAACACCTGGATTAAGGGTGTTAAGATATTTTTCTTTGGTGTACTAGCAGATGGTAAAAATGTAGCTTTCGACAGGGCTCATAAAGAGCTACAAACAGTTCATGAATTGGAGGATTGGCTAGGCATGGCCAAGGGTGCTAAGGGATCCCCAATGCAGGTGAAATCAAAAGTTGAGGAGGTGAATGAACTATATCCCCTGTTTAGGGTGCGAGTATTCCCGAAATCCTTATCTCAAGTGTGGAGCCTTGGGGTCGAAGCTGTACGTATCATGCGAACTATCCTAGAAACCGGAACGCGCTATAATTGGACCCAATTTTTGTTGTCGGGCTTGCATAAGGGGATAGTGTGATTATGCTCGAATGTCAAGGTGCAATCCCACTTCACCTTTGCCTTCTTTGCCGGTTACCTGCGCCGCTTAGCTGAGTTCTTGGTAGTTCGCGCAGACAACAAGTATGTTCTACGGGATTGAGGTCAACTATCCTGCTCGTGGATCAACCACTTGTTTGAGGTTGCCGAGTCCCAAGACGCTCTTGAGGGAATTGATGAATCCGTGTCTATTAAAATAGGGGGGTCATCGGGTACCTCAATTCACACACGTGATAGCTTAGGATTAGAGCCAGATGATGTGCCTTACACTACGAGAAGAGTTGAGTGGGTTATCAAAGAAACCGTTGGCAAGGCCAAGGGGAAGCTAACAAAGTACGAGTGCCCAACCGAGGAAGCCTCAAATGTCAACGAGCCACGAGTGAAGCGCATACGATTCAAGATGCCTGTACAAGGTTAGTAAACTCAATACACTCATTGCGTTATTGTTTGTTCATAATTTTTACTTTGATTGCTTACATGTCACTAATACCTTCAGACTTGACTCGAGAAGTGAGGAAGCAAGCATTAGAGACTATTACTGAAGAGGAGGAGACTAATACGGAGCGAAATAGTTAGGAGAAAAATGTGGAGAAGGATCAGGGAGGAGGAATGGAAGAGTTGAAGGGAGACACCACAGAAACTGATCCGTTGGATGACCAGGGTGGTGTCGATCAAATGTTTAGTAGCTTTCTTAGGGGAAAGATGGACTTAGGTGATCGCCCAGAAGGTGACAAGGAGCATGGTATGTTTTCTTTTTTATTTTATCTTATCTTGTCTCATTAGTTGTCATTTCCATGGTATTTTATTTTCATATTTTCATTTCTTCCAGACGAAGGTAGTGAAACCAGGATGGTGCGGTTGGACGTACCTATGAAAATAGTTCCCCCTTAAAGGACTGTGGAGGTTAGTTCATCCCACACGTGTGGGCCATTTACTTGGACAAAAATGCCGAGTAAGATGGATTTTGTGGCTAGAATTGCTGAAGAAGTTTTTGGACGAATTCAGGAGGCCCACCCTGAAATAGGTATAAACATTTTGAATTATTTGCAGCTTTAGAGTTTCACACCCTATTTTTGTAATTTTAACATTTGTTCTTTTCATGTGCATAGGTGCCAAACTGAGGTGGGATCCTTCTGAGACAATCAGCATAGAGAGTTTTCCCACGTTATCCCCAGAAGTTGAGCAGGTGCCAAGACCTGTTTATGAGAAAGTAGTGGAAGGTCTTGTTCACAACACCAAGTCACTATGGACCTATATGCGTTCCATCGAACAGTTGTGGCTACAAATTCAAGCAAAGGAAAAGAAAGTCTCCAAGTTGTCAGTTGAGCGTGACGATCTTAAGGCTCGGTATGAGTTCGCCTCTGCCAAACTAAGTGGTGATCACTCTTGGCAAACTTCCAAGGTCACCTATACTAGGTATTGGAAACTGCTCAATCGTCACGCGTGACTACACGGAGACTAGTAGAACGTAAGGCCCAAGTAGACCTACTGAACCTCAAATGTCAAGACTGGAAAGCTTTCGCTTCCAAGGTTTGCAAGTGGGGTCAGGATGAAAAGAACCACAAACATCATTACAAGAAATTGTTAAAGGAAGTGTCCGTTAAGAAACGTCAACTTGAAATGTTTGTGGAGGGATTGGGTTTACGCTCTACTTTTGATACTTTCGCCCAAAACACAACTGTTGATATGGAGTCGCCTACAAGGGTGATTACAACCGCTTTTGGGGAGGTGTCAGTGGGTGAATTCCCATTAAAGTGTCCTACCTGGTCAGCTATTGACAAGGGGAAGGCCTTCGCAGATGTTGATCTAGGCCTTGATGGGACATATTGGATGAGTGTCTCGGAAGAGGAAATCCTCCGTCGGCTGGAATTTGGCTTAGGAGGCTCCCCTGTGGTAAGAATTTTGTCATTATGTTCTTTGTTCATTGCCCATTGTTTGTAATTTTTTCTTTCTCTTATTCTTACGTTGATTATCTCTTTTTGCGTTTTCAAGATCAAAGTAGCAACGATGTTTACGAAGCTGGTCCCAGTGAAGCGCGGACCCATGATGCCAGCGGGTCTAAAGGGGATGACCCTCCCACCCCAAATGTTTAGTTTTTGTTTGTTTTGTCATTTTTTGTTGTTGTGGAACTACTCTGACTCAAATTTATATGGGAATTATAAATTGAGATGAATGAAACCAGTTAACTCTTGTACTTGTACATCATTTCATGTATGAAAAAAAAACATTTTTTTTGTTGATTTTGAGTTTAATTGTAAACATGACACGACAATGTAAAATGTTTTGGGTTTTTCTTTGTTTTATCTTCTTGAGAATAATGCACGGATGTAATCATAAATCAGAGTGTAATGATAAACAAAAGAGGAAAACAAAGTATAAGTGTATGATCTAGTTTAAGGCCATTTGGGGCCACATTTGCACTAGTTTAAGGCCATTTTGGACCACATGCATAGTTTAAGGCCATTTCAGACCACGTGTATAGTTTAAGGCTGTTTCGGGCCCTAGTCATTAACAGGGAACATTGCGAATGACATGGGTGGATTTCTGGGTTGACCAACCATTTCTGATAGTGGCTAGTTTTATGTTATTGTGGACATGATAGTTTAACGTCATTCCAGACAAATTGTAGTTTAGCGTCATTTCGGACAGATTTATGTTGTTATTATTTTAGTAGTTTTTTGATTTTTCTTATTTTTATGTGAGGTGATGTGTAAGCGGGTATGATTCTGTATTCAGCGTCCCCTTCACTAATTACGTTGAATGGTAACTCAGCCCAAGTGATGTCTGATGGAATGGTTCCCGCATCAGTGTTTTTAGACATTTAGGTATTTATTGTGAGTTCTATGTTAGCTGTTGTTTCTAAGTGAGGAGGTATATGTACAGTGTCCGGCGTAGGTGTTTCTGTTTCAGGTGGATCTTCTTCCGTGTTTAAAGGATTAGCGCTTACCAGTTGTTGTTCATTTACATCATTTTGTCTAGGCTCTTCGAGCTTAACCTCTGAGCCTTGGTCCGTGTCCATGTACGATGAAACGATGGGTGTGGCAGCCTCCCTGTGTATGATGATTTCACCACCTTCATAAGGTAGATGAATCTCTTGGTGTATAGGGGATGAGACTGCTTATAGTTGGGCTAACCAAGGCCTTCCTAGTATTAGGTTGAATCCTGGCATTTCATCAATTACTATGAAGTCGGAGGATGTGGGGAATTGATCCCCTGCTATGATGTCTAATTTGATTGTACCCTTAACTATCACACGTGACCCGCTGAATGATTTCAGGCATGTCATGATGGTTGGTCTGATTAATTCTATAAGTCCCAGTTGTTCGACGATAGGATATGGTACTATGTTTGTGACTGCTCCATCATCCATGTGGACCCTATGTATCTTGAATTGGTTTACGCGTATTGTTATGAACATGGGGGCTATTTTTACCTCCCCTATTTTCTTATCCACCTTGATGTTATCATTGTGGAAACTTAGTGGTTTGGAAGTTATCTCTTGGGGCGAGTACATTACCGCATGAATGGATGGTTCATTTGGGGGCAAGTCCTCGCTTACCAAGATTGATGTTAACATGTGCACCAAAGCTTCACAATGTGTTTGCGATGTTAACACTAAGTCACACAAGCTTAATGATGTATTCTTTTGTTTGAGTGCTTGTGTGACCTATGTTAAGGCTGTTACTAAGGCTCAACTGTTGGATGCATTTTTAGCGGCGGTGACCTAGTCCATTAGGCCCAACAATTTTATCTCGTGCATCGTTGATTTATCGTTTTGACCTGGGATTGTTGATTTAGATGTGTCCTATTTTCTGGATGATTTACCTTTATGTCCTGTGTTTGGTTGACTGTTAGGCAGTGTCATGGGTACTGTGTTAAGTGGGGTGGATTTAGGTGGCCCTACAGCTAACCGTTGATGCTCCTTCTCCAAGCACTTATGCGTAAGCTTATCCGCTAAGCATTCTTGCATGTGGTGTGGGGGTGCAGTTGGTTTGGAGGCCTCAGGTTGCCTTGGGATTCGTACGACGTATGGAGTCGGGCGGGGTTGCGATTGGACAGTCAAATGTCGTTAAGCAGAAGGTTGGTTGGGCACCTTGACGACGTAAGGACTGGGTTTACTTTGCATTTGGGAGGTGGAGGGTTGATAATCATTAGGACGTTCGGGTGTCCTAACGACGTATGGGGTTGGTTTAGGTGAAGGTTGGACCTCTGCTGTCGCAACTACGGGTGATACTCGGACTACAAAAGGGGCAAGTCGAGTAGGAGGGGTTGGAAGATTTGAGGTAGTGATGGCAGGAGGTACACACACCACGTATGGTTTTTCGCGTGTCGGGGTGTTGGAAGTTGGTACGGTGGAGGGTACGCAGACAACATATGGCTGCTGTGGGACGTATGATGATTGAGGCATGGGTGTTGATGCAGTAGGAGGAATGCATACTACAAATGGCTTGTTAGGAGTCTGTTGTTCATAGTCAAAGTAGACGATGTTAATGGTCGGCGTTTTAGGTTCATTATCTAAGCAGATCGTGTTAATAATGTACAATGCCTCTCTGGTATTCAGAGGGTCTTTATACACCCCCATAGCCTGGTTCTGCAGTTGGAAAAGGTTGGCCTCACCAAAGGTGATTTGGCCTCCATCGATCATTCATTGTATGTCCTGCTTCAGGGTGAAATAGTAATCCGTGCCGTGCCCATTGCGTTGATGATAGTCACAAAAGCGATCCATTCTAAAACCTTTGGATACTGGAGGCTCATCTGATGTTGCTAGGCTTGGGTTCTGAATGAGTTGACAGAACCGATCATGTCTCTGGATGGCCGCAGGGGATAACTATTTGTGTTTCATTAACCCAGCCTTCAGTAGCTGATTGAATAGCTAGGATGGCTTCATAGGCAATGGCGTATATTGGGAGGGTTCTTTCCTCTCAAAGTTTCTCGTCCGATTTTGTGTTGGGTTCTATGATGATGATGATTCTAGTGCAGTCGCAGGAGTAGGTTTAACATAATTAGTAGAGGCCACCAACGGTTTATTTTGTTATGCCATATTTGCTTGTTACGTTTCCGCTATTGCCGCTATTGTTGCTTTAGCCTTTTCTTTATCCTTTTTACTATGTTGATTTTTAAAGGCTAGATACATAGGATCATGGCTATTTTGGGCCACCTCCTCTATATTTTTAATTTGTACAAAGGCTTGGTTAAGGTTATGTGCATTGACGTAATATAACTTAGATTTAAAAAAATTGTTAACAGCCCCCTTTAGAATGGTGAGCAGGTATGTCCGTGGGATTGGCTCGTGTAGCTCATTGAGAGCAGCACTCCACCTCTGGATAAATTTTTGTACAAGTTCCAGAGGTGCTTGTTTAACTTGTATAAGGCTATCAGGTATCGCTTCAGGTTTCAAGTTATACTTGAACCTGGTCACGAATTGATGTAACAGCTCTTCCAGGGAAAATATGAAATTTCTCGGCAAGGCCCGATACCAATCGAGCGCTCTCCCTGCGAGGGACATAGGGAACACTCGCAAAATGGCATGTGGCCACGCCTGGAGTAATGCGCACTCTAATCTAAATGTTATAAGATGAGCATTGGGGTATGTTTCCCCATTATATTTAGTTAGTGTAGGCAATGATATGCCTTTGGGCAAGGTTAGTGGCAGGATGGAAGCGCTGATGGGGTCATCATGGTAAAAGTCCACTACCTTCAACTCTCCGTCGGCAGCTGTTTTGAGGCGTTTAACCTCGTCAGTTAGTTCTTGCATTAGTTTTTTAGCATCTACCCAATCTTGGGCACTAGGTGACATAGAAACTTGGGGATATGGTACATTGTATAGGTTGGACTGTTGGATAGTAGGTTGAAAGGCTGAAAGCTGTGCGGTCAGCTGTTGTACTTGTGGCACATTCATAGCGGGTGGCACTAGGGATGGTACATTGTAAGCGAGAGGTTGTTGTTACTGTGGTTGTGGCTGTACTTGGGGAATGTTGGCTGGTGGAATAGTGTGAGGTGGTATGTTGTAGCGAGGGGGTTGATGTGGTTGAGCACCCATTGCTACCCATTGCCTGGTCATGTTTTGTAGAGGAACCTCCTATTGGGTTACAGCGGTGGAAGGGGCTCCGTATGTTTGGATGTGGGGGATATAGTGAGCAGACGTAGATGTCGGTATCACATTTGGCATCTCGATCACTTGGGGTGGCAAGGTTGCTCCCATGTTATTGTGAGGGGGTGGTAATTGTGAGGATGGGCCTGTGGCTGCAGAGGAGATGATAGCGAGAGGGAGTGTGCTAAATTGCGGGTCGGTTGCAGGAGGAACATGAATGAATGCGGATGTTTCTGGTAGAGGCATTTGCACTTGGGTGAACCTGAGGGGTTGGGGGGGCATGATTTCCCCTGTGCCTGGATGAAACATGGGGTTAACATGTGTTTGTGGGCTAAGGGTGTGATACGAGTCTTCATGTTCAGATTGGGCAGCGAAGTCATCCTCCTCTTCCGATTGAGGATCTACTGTAGGCTGATCCCGAGATTGATTCCTTTGCAGGAGGAGTCATGTGATTAGCTTAGAGTAAGACTCTGGGACAAGGATGACATCATACGGGGAAGGAATGAACTCTTGCCCTCCCCTGTAGAAGAGTTCGTACTGCCACTTGACTTCTATTTCAGTTTGGTCCAGGGCTAAGCCGGCTTGTATCTTCACACATATGAAGTTGTATTGGTCTTGGGTTATGACGTTGGATGATGGGTTCCTTCCTTGCAACCTAAGGGACCGGCGAGGCCCCGCTGTGGGTTGTGCCGCAAGCTGTTGAATAGCCATGGTGCCTACGATGTCAGTGACTTGTGTGGTTATAGCTGTGGTGCTTGCGGTGTTCATGATGATAAGTTGAGGATGCGACACAATGTAGAGATGCTAAGTTAGTGTGCTTAGTATAGCATAAACCTACGTTGGTAGTGTACAGCGTATACGCTTCAGCAACCAGCATATAAGAACATCGTATACAGCGTATAGGTATGCAGCGTATAATGTCAGTATACAGGATCTACGGCGTAAATCGTACAGCGTATACTCTAAGCAACGTATACAGCGTAAGCGTGCAGCGTAAACAGGGTTACAGCGTATAGAGTGTAATGTAAGGACGACAACGTAAAAGAGTTTGCAGCGTAGGATATTCAGCGTAAACTTAGCGATGGCGTATACAGCATGGATAGAGTCTTATTTGCAATGTAGACAAGGTTTACAGCGTAAAGTGGGCGGCGTAGATGTTGAGAGTTCTGCGGACAGAGTAAGCGTATGGTTGATAGTGTAGATGCTGAGAGACTTGCAAATGGTGAATTTTTATACAGGGCAGCGCAGACGCTGGTCAGCATAGACGCTGGAAAGTTTGCAAGTAAGGTTTTAAACTATACAATGTAAATGCTGGGAGGTTTTCAGGAAAAGTCAGTGTGTACTCAACAGCGTAGACGCTAAGAGCTTTGATACAGTTTTTAGGTAGAGGCCCTCCTTCTAGCACCAATTTTTGTACCGTCTGAAATCATCGATCTCTAGCTGGAAGGAAATAGAGATCAGGGGATCATAGGACACACATAGAGGACCCTACCTTCACCTGAGGATGAGCTGGAATGAATGAAGGCAGCGTAGCTTGGGTGGTCCGCACGTTGATCAAACAAGGATTTCCATGAACGTACACCGAAGTGCAATACGCTGGGTTATACGTAAATGGTGTAACAAGCGCAAAACTGGACATAAACAACGTAACTAATGCGAACGGAGCGTAAAAATAAAAGAGCGTAAACAGAATACATGCAACGATTAATGCAGATTGTAGGAAGAAAATGTAACAATGGCATTTCAAAATGAGAGTACAAATGCACCAGTCTAATGTAGTTGTGGATTGACACAAGGTGGACGAAAAGCCCCGATGGATGCAGGGATCACTGCGAGCTGGTTCGCACTGTAGGCATAGCGTAGAAGCTATATGCTCAGCGTACAAGGTTGTCCAGTGTATACAGTTTTCTACTCTAGTTCTCAACATCTCTGCTCTCTAGTTTGCTCTAAAATGTTTTCCAAACGCCCTGGATCTCGTAAAACTTCAGGCTTTTATATAGGTTTTGACGTTAGACTTGGGTTGGGGGACACGTGGCGCATTGACCGGGTGCAAAAGCATAAAATTTACAAGTGTACAATATGTTACATTTGCTGGGCGTATACACTGGGTGTATATGATGTATCAGACGAGCGTAGACTCTATGCGTATACGCTGGATGTGATGTGCGTATACGCTATGGATGTTGGGCGTATACGCCGGGGCGTATACGCGGATGATTGCTACCTTGTACCAAGTCTTGTTCTACAGTGCTGCTTCCATGTCATCTTTGAATATTTCATGCTGGACGTATGCATCAGTCGTACATGATGGATGTACTTGTGGGGAGTGTACGCTGGTCGTGCACGCTGGGCGTATATGCTGGACATATACACTGTGAACTTCAAGCGTATATGCTGGGCGTATACGCTGAGAATGCCAGGCGTATATGCGGGGCGTATACGCTACGGATGTCGGGCGTATCCGCTGGGCATATATGTTGGGAATGTTGGGCGTATACACTGGGAATGTAGACTTGGGCGTATACACTGAGAATGCATACTTAATGAAAATTAAGCATCTAATCTCCGAAGTTGCCATGTTTGGTACCCGATGTAGCCGTGGTCGTCTGTGAGTCCCAGGAACCTGCTGCTTGTTGGAAAAGTACTAAGCTCAAAATTTTGTGGTGTTTCAAAACCCACAACGACGTCATGCCTCAGGTCATTCAACAAGGCACACATCCTGGTGAAGGGAAAATTCCACATAGACTTCATGGTAGGGGACCAGTTCCCCACAAATGTGATGTTCATCGTGGTTGAGGAAATCCCCAGGTTTAACCTGATCTTGGGGAGATCATGGGTAGCATAACTTAGGGCTGTCTCTTCATCCATTCACTAGAAAATTCACCTACCATACGTAGGTAAGGACGTGGTGATCCATGATGACGAAGTAGCAGTGCAAGAAATCAATAACATAGACACGAAGCAAGGCTCAAAGGTCATAACCTTTGGGAATGAAGCACTTGCTTACGCACACACTAGCCATCCAGTGGGAGAATCGGCTCAGCAATTCGGTCTCCAAAATGAATGCGCATGGGTTGAGATGTCCTTCCAAGTGAGGGACAAAGATGCAAATGAAGGCCCTAGCAAAGCACCTTAGCCTGATGTTCCATTCAACCCATGATGGGTCAAGAAGCAGCTACGCATAGTGTAGCAACCCCACCGCTTCCTGCCCAGTTGCCATCCCTTGTACATTCACCATCTTTTTCTTTGTTAACATACCACCCTTTTGGCATGCCTACATAGTGGCCTGAAATGGCCTAAAACTATGCTACGCAGAGGCTCGAAATGGCCTAAAATTAGCAATGGCCCGAAATGGCCCAAAACTATGCTTCCCCATGGCCCAAAATGGCCTAAAACTAGCAATGGCCCGAAATGGCCCAAAACTATGCTTCCCCATGGCCCAAAACGGCCTAAAACTCGCAATGACCGGAAATGGCCTAAAACTAGCAATGGCCCGAAATGGCCCAAAACTATGCTTCCCCATGGCCCAAAATGGCCTAAAACTAGCAATGGCCCGAAATGGCCTAAAACCAGCAATGGCCCGAAATGGCCCAAAACTATGCTTCCGAATGGCCCGAAACGGCCTAAAACTAGCAATGGCCCGAAATGGCCTAAAGCTACCACATGAAAGCATGAAAATTTTACACAAAATTTAGCACATAGACAATGAACAAGTTAATGCAGAATCAATTTCTTTTTCAAAATTCTCTTCTTTATTCAAAACTTTTTCCTTTTGGACAATGTTTACAAAAATCGTTACAAAAATTCAAAATTCCAAAAAATTCTCATGTTGTCATAGGTTGTTCCTGTTCACATCATCTTTGCCATTTGTCTCTGCATCATTTCCTTTTTCATCACCTTCCCTTGTGTTGTCCTCTACCAATTCTTCATTCCTTCCCTCTATAGGTCTTGCACCCTCATTTGGAGCCTGCATCATAGGAATGAAGTGGTCAACTAAAGCAATGCATGCAAGCTACAATAGAGAATAAGCATTAATACAGTAAGAAGAAACTAACTTAAGAAGGGCCCACATCCGTTTCGAAGGGTATCCAGTCTAAACCAAGCCCGAGGTAGTGCCAAACCTCCTCCACCATGATGTCCACCCAATGCCTATTGCTTGGTCCAGCATCTGCAACAACTCTTTCCCTTTCAATGGTTGTCCACCTTGGTGGTCCCAGAAAAAAGTAGACGGTTGCAGTCTCTTCTATGGGAAGGTTTACTTGCCAGTCAGGAGATTCCATAACCTTCACCTACTCTTTGAACTTGGCATAGGCCTCAAAAGCGTCAATGGCATTTATGAATGCTTTATATGTAAATGGCTCCACAGAAGCATCCCTATACAATTTATGATGGATGGCATTTTCCAATTTATACATGTGTTTGTGGTTTTTCTGGGACTTCCCCCATTCATAAACCTTGGCATTGAAATCTTTCAAATCTTGACATTTTTGGGCTAACAAGTCCATTTGCATCCATTGCTCTATTATTTCACAGGTGGCTTCAACATTTTGACACATGACTATCCAAAGTCTAGCATAATATATCATAGTCGTGTGCCATTCCTCATTATTAGTGTCATGGGCTATGAGGAATTCATTCCTTGGCTTGAGATCCTCCACCTCGGTGCTCAGGTTGGCCTCCCTTTGCTTAGCTTTTTGGACCCATTTCCATAGGTCCTCGTTGACGCGCTTATACTCCCACAAGGAGCATGCTGAGTGCAAAGTGCATTTGCAAGCCTCGTTGTATACATGATGAGACACCTCAGTCACTTTAGACAGGAATGTAGGCATGACACTAACTTCCAAAGGCCATGCCAGGTCCCATTTGAGCCGAGAGACTACCATGACACAAAGAGCATAGCAATCGCATTAGCATAGAAAAGTTAACAAAGTCTAAAACTCTAGTGTAGCAACATGAGAGCACCTAATACTACTACTTACCCACATCAAGGTCCACCTACTGAAGGTGACTGATCATGTCTTTGACAATTCCCTGCATAAACTTAAACTTATTAGGGATCTCGACCCATGATTCTGCATGAGTCAGAGGAGGTCCTGCAGCATCAACAGTGACACCTGTCACCTAACTAAACATGTCAGCAATGGTCGAAATGGGCTGTGACAAGGTAGACATATTGTCTAACTCACGAGCATTTAATTACAGTCCACACTCCTACTAATGCAAAATGATGGTGGTAGCCTTAGCAAAAATCCCTGCCAAGTCTGTACAAGCCTCTTCTTCATGCACTGGCACCTTTTCTTTTAGGAGACTAGCATCCTTTTTATTCAATGGAGACTCCTCTTCGTTAGTAAGAGGATTCTCCCTAATAACAAGAGCCCCCACCTTAGCGGCAGGAACTCCCTTCCTTGTGACCAGGGCCCTTCTCTCTGAGATTGGGGCCTCCGAGTCTTTATTCATCACCCCTATCTTAGGGGCCAACACCTCTTCATCGTCTTCTTCTTCTTCTTCTTCTTCTTCTTTCTCTACCAGTCAAGAAACATGTTTACATTAGTCCAAAACAAGTTAGCCTAAAGCAAGTGCTATGCTACGCTACACCACCTAGTGTAGCATAGCATGGTAGATAATAACAAGGTAGGCATTAAAAAAAAGCTTTTACTAATGGGGGGTTGCATCCTCTGCAACTTAAGCTACAACCTCTGCCTCTCTTCTTTCTCTGTGTGAAGGTTTCCTTAGTTGGAGAAGGCCTCTTCCACTGCAACATTTTGGCTGCAATCTCGGTTATGAGTTGTTCCCCCTGTAACACGCTACCGGCTATAGCAGGGGGCATCTCTCCTACGTTGTATTGGCCACGAAGGTTGTGGATCACCTAATCCTTAGTTGTCACAAAAAGTGCTCCCTAATTTTTTATGGGGGATCTTGGGCTCAGATGGTCCGGAGGATCTGGCAGATCCATGGTCTGGAAATCTGGTTGCAATTTCGCATGACCCAAGCTCCATTCTCTTTAACCACTAGAAACTCCATGAAACACTTTAGAAAGGCTATATAAAAGGCATAATATATATTGGAACAAGACTCTGATTTCATATGGAGCCCCAAGATTTCGGTTTGTAAGCCTTTACATAGAAACCTAGCCCAATTGTAGCGGGCCCCCTCTTCCATGACCTCACGCATTATCCAAGTCTACTCAATCCCCAGGACCTTCCCTTGGGAAAGTAGCTGGGGGAATGCACGAGCATGGAAGATAGGGTAAATCTCCTTGGTAGGTCCTTCTTTAAGCTTCTCCATGGGGAGCCCCTTTCACTCCTTAGCAATCCCTAACCACTCCTGAATGTCCTTCTTCTGAAGGGTCAAATCCTATAAGAATGACCCTTTAACCCTATAAGAATAGACCCTTCAACCCTATAAGAATGCCTAGGAATAGATTCATAATCCTAGCCTTTTGGATATTCTAGACCAAGGAGTCCAAAGCTGCACCATTTATCTAGCGTTGGCTTGTATCTACTTCTCCGTACTTGAATTAGATGTTTGCTTCCTATGTCTCAGTGGTTACCACTATCACCTCCTGGGGCTTTTTTTCCCCTATAATAGTTTTCACAAAAAAACGTTTAGCATAAAAACATAGAAAATCCAAAGATCATAAAGACATCTAAGCATGCAACACTTACTGTTTGGCCTACCAGGTCTGTACAGTAATAGGAATGGCAAAAGACTAACTAGAACTTAATCAATAGTGATCAGTTTGAAAGGTTCTTCCCAACCCTCATCCATAGGGAATGGGATATAGGTACGGGTAGGTATGGTATTCACCCCTGCATTGACCAATCACTCCCGTGCATAGGTTCTCAGCAGAAGAGAACTCCTACAAGGCTATCCGTACTGTAGCCAGTAGACCCGTTCAGTCGTGAACCCCTTCCTTGTTCATGTAGAACATGGTAACAAAAAACATACTGTTAGAATTTGGCCAACATGGAAAGTGTTGCATAACATAGTAGAACAAGGCTACAAAACTCACCTGCCAGCATAGTCGATAGTTCCTCGTGGGTTTTGGAAGCATGTTGCCATATAATGTGCAATAAATAATGTGTTGTAAGGATGGTAGCAGCTGTACTCAAGCATGTCCCAAATCCAAGCCAAATGCCTTAACCCTATTGGGCATTGACTAGACCCTTCTCCTTTCCTACTCATGATTTTCCCATCTGTTAGAAACCTCAAAATGCCCCAGCTTGCCCCGGGCAATATGGCTTCTGTTATGACGGCCGCCTCTTCCTCCTCTAGGTATGACCAAATGATCACACTGAAGTGTTTGAGGAGGTATTGTAGGAACTCCTATGCTCCTTTCCTAAACTAGACCCCTTGCTCTCCCACATGTATATGGGAAGGAGGATCATCGGCCATAGGTTTGCTTGCATGACATAGGACCCCTACAATTTCTAAGACAATCAAAATCAGCCTTAGCCCCATCATACACAACACGACCAGCAAGTGTTAGCATCATGTCTAAGTGCAATGTGCATGCAACATAGCAATACCTAGAAGTCCATGCATATAGCGTAGCATAACCCTCTTCCCACACATAGCGTAGCAAGGACGTGAAAGCGATAGCACAGCGAAAATAGCCTAGCATAGCAATAGAGCAATTAACCGTAATAGGGCGATTAACAATATTTCTCGATAGAACATGTGCCAGATTGTAACATCACGCATGACCAAGCCCTCCTAAGGGTCCTATGCTATGCCATTTGAAGGTCGAGTAACTATCCAAACCCCCATGGTTATAACAATTGCAGCGGTGGCAGTTTAAGCGACCTTACATGCAATGATAGCATAGCGTTTATGCATCTGCTGCAGTCGAAACGGCAATAGCAGTGATGCAAAGGCCAAAACAACACGATGACAGAAAACACAGATGACTATAACTAGGATACAAAATGAAAGCACAAAAACAAAAATGATAACAAAATCGCAAAAAATAGAGGAAGCATAGTAGCCTACTGGGTCAACAATGTGTCCTCCAGTGCTGCAACATGTGCTTGTGTCACACGCCCTAGGGTTTTCTTCACCTTCTCGATCTTTGCGAGCACCAAGTGTGTATGTTCCTTCTTTGGAGCCATTGTCCTACTTGCGGACTTTTCCCATAGCGATGCAAAAAACCACCTTACTCGTTGTTAGCACAATCGCTCTGCACTCTAAAATCGCTTGGTGCTCCGAATATGGGCTTTGCGCTCTTACGGTGAGCATGGAAAGCTTACCAGGGTTTAATCCCTATTTATGGCTATAATGGTGAAAATGGAAAACTTGCCACTCTCGATCTCTCTGGTTAATGTGAAGTGCGCCATACAGCATAGCATGCTCACCACAACATCATAGCACTGTTGGCATTAAAACCTTGACATGCTCCAAGCTAACTGCTTACTTTCCCGAAAAATGGAAAAAATATATTTGTGATTATACCGGTCTAGAAAGGCCTTAAACTAATAATCATAGTGTAGTGGTGCTTTTAACGATTTGAAAAAACCTTAAACTAGTAACCCCAGTGTAGTTATAACTTTACCGGTCTGGAAAGACCTTAAACTAGAAATCCTAACGTAGCAGCGAATTTCACGATCCGAAAAGACCTTGAACCAGCAGTTTTGATCTGTTATGACACTAAACTAGTAGTTTCACGTTTTACATTTTCTTTTTAGCAGGTTTTACATTCTCATATCGACAGTTTTACATTGTCTTTTAGCAGCTCTACATCTCCATGCCATAGCGGTCTGCCATGACTTTAAACTGGAAAAATTTTAATCTTTAAATCATACTTCGCTAGTTACATCTTGTCATTGCTTTGCAAGTTTTTGTTATACACAATTACTACCAATAGGTGCCCCTTAACTAAGCTTTCATCTCGTCTTGATAGGTTAAGCAAAAAATGGAAATCCATCGTGATCTCTCCATGTCTTTAGCCCTAGCAAGTCCACATGGCAAGCTTGCAAGACAATTGAACCCAGATCTGATTGACTAGGGAACGACCACAGCTAGCACCATAGCATCCTTAGAAACACCCCTAGACTGGCCTGAGCATCTAGTCCAAACTCTAGATTTGGAGGCTGGGGATGTAACTGAGGACCCTCTCGTCAAGACGCTTGTGATCACATCCAAGGTGAATGTAAAAACGTTAAATCTTAGCTCCCTCCTAGACATGCAGACACATGAAAACGTAGCCAAAATTCTACAAGATAACATCAAAGTCTTCGCATGGTCATACAGTGACATGCCAAGTTTAGATCTGAGGCTGATACAGCACAACATCATCCTAGACCCATGCATGAAGGCAGTCAAGCAGAAGGCTTGTAAGATCAAACCAAAAATTGCACTAGCCATGAGGGATGAAATCACCAAGCTATACCAAGCTAGTTTCATTTGCACAATTGATTACTCGAAATGGGTATCCAACATTTTCATAGTTTTCAAGAAAACAGGAGGAATACAAATCTCTATAGACTTTTGGGATCTGAACAAAGCAATGATCAAAGATGATTTTCCACTTCCAAGCATCGATCAACTCATCGACACTNGGCCTCTGAGTAGTCCCTCATGCTCTGCCACATTGTTGGTGCAGGGCAACGCACAATGATAAGCAAATGGGTGCATTTCCCTAGAGGGAGATGTAATGACAGTAGCTACACTACCTCCTCATGCGGTTGAGGCATCATCGAAGTGTAAAGTAGCTTCCAGGTGTGATGGGATAATGTTGATAATGCCAACATGCTCGTTTGGGAATTCAGGATCTATGGTTGCATAGTCATCGATGGGTGAGGCTGAAAGTTGTGTTGCTATGGCTTGACCCTTAGTCGACAACTGGCTTACATAGTGTAGATCGAACTCTGCGGTTATTGCTTTCCATCAGGCTATCTTGCTACTTTCATACAGGTTGTTAGTGATAGCCCAGATTATGCTGTTTTTGCAAATGATGTTGACTACATTGTAGAATAGATAATGCCTCCACTTTTTTAACATAAATACCAAGGCAAGGCAGTGCCTCTCTACTTCGTTGTATTTCACCTTGTGTGCTATTAATGCATGACTCAGATAATACACTGGTATCTTAGATCTGTCGTCTCATTTCTAACATAGCAGTGCTACGATAGATGTGTCAGAGGTGGCAAGGTAGATGAAGAAAGGCTTACCTCTTTGTGGTGGATGCATAGTTGGGAGGTGTAAAAGCTCTTTCTTGAAGTCATCGAAGGCTTGTTGANGAAAGCAATAACCGCAGAGTTCGATCTACACTATGTAAGCCAGTTGTCGACTAAGGGTCAAGCCATAGCAACACAACTTTCAGCCTCACCCATCGATGACTATGCAACCATAGATCCTGAATTCCCAAACGAGCATGTTGGCATTATCAACATTATCCCATCACACCTGGAAGCTACTTTACACTTCGATGATGCCTCAACCGCATGAGGAGGTAGTGTAGCTACTGTCATTACATCTCCCTCTAGGGAAATGCACCCATTTGCTTATCATTGTGCGTTGCCCTGCACCAACAATGTGGCAGAGCATGAGGGACTACTCAGAGGCCTCTTAGCTGCCCAAACACTATGCATACAACACCTGGCGATTCACGGGGATTCACAACTAGTTGTGAATCAGACCACCGAGGTCTATACCTGCAAAGCTATGCACCTGCAACCCTACCGCAATCTAGAAAAAATCCTGCTTAAGCAATTTGCAACCATAGATATGCAACATGTGCCATGCAACAAGAACACCATGGTAGATGCCTTAGCCATCCTTGCACTAAACATTCCATCACACTCATTTGCAACTATGTCATCATCGATTGTCGAATGTACTGAGCCTATCACTCAAATGGGACACATGGCCTCAATCAGTGTTGCATATGCCCAAGAGTGGTATGCTAACATTAAAGCCTACCTACAACATGGCGAACCCCAAAGCAGACTGACATCTGCCTAGAGAGATGCGATCCATAAGCGCACCTGGCAATGTATGCTCATGGGAAATGATGTCATGTGTCGATGCTCCTATGATGGGATATTGCTAGCATGCGTGGGTGGAGAGCAGGAGTAGAGGGTAGTTAATGAAGTATATGAGGGACTGTGTGGTGGACACATAGCACCTAGGGCTATGGCTGCAAAAATTAGACACCTAGGGTACTATTGGCCCCACATGGAGCATGACTGCTTGTCAAAAGTCAAGATGTGTGACATGTTCCAGAGATACTCAAATATCATACACATTTCACCTATGGACCTACACCCAATGCAAATCACGTGGCCTTTCCAATGATGAGGACTAGACCTCATAGGACCTATCAAGCCTAATTCCTCTGTGGGGCATAGCTTCATTATCACTGCCACTAAGTATTTTACTAAGTGGATGGAAGCCATTCCCCTAAGGAAGATGATGTCTCAGCAGATCTTCCACTTCATCCTGGACAACATCGTGATAAGGTTTTCGCTTCCAATGACTATTGTAATCGATAATGGGCCATAATTCAGTAGTACGGAAACCTGAACCTTCTACAGCAATCTAAGCATCAGGTATTCATTCTCCTCCCCATATTACCCGTAGGCGAATGGACAGGTGAAGGCTACAAATAAGTCCATCATCAACTTGCTGAAGCGGATGCTTAGCAATAGCAAGAGGTGGTGGCATGAGCAAATCCTCTACGTTCTATGGGCCTATAGAATGACATGCAGAACCACGACAAGTAAGACTCCTTACAGCCTTGTTTATGGATTTGAAGTTGTATTGCCTCTTGAGTTGCAGGTACCATCACTCTGGATGATCCTCTTAGATGTCGTTAGCGAAGCCCAGAACAACGAGTCATGGATCATCGATCTTGAATCAATAGAGGAGGAGCACACGTAGACCCTGAGCCACATAGAGCACTACCAGAGCAAGCAACAGCAAAAGCACCATGCATACCAACATCAACAACTAGTACAAAAGGGAGACCTCATCCTCAAGGTTTCCTATGAGCATGTGAGCAAATTNAACAACTAGTACAAAAGGGAGACCTCATCCTCAAGGTTTCCTATGAGCATGTGAGCAAATTTTCAGCCAACTGGGAAGGCCCTTACATGGTCACTAAAGCCTTCAGGAATGGAGCCTTCAAGCTAGCAGACATGGATGGCAACGAGTTCTTCAACCTGGTGAATCACTTGTACCTCAAGCCATACTACATCTAAAGCATGGAGGCAACAAGCAGTGTCCGCTACAATGTTAAACTAGTAGCAACGAGCAGCATTCGCTACGACGTTAAACTAATAGCAACAAGCAGCATCCGCTATGACATTAAACTGGTAGTGACCATCTACTACGACGTAAAACTAGAACATCTAGTCTGTTATGACGTTAAACTGGCATGTACGGTCTGTTGGGACCTTAAACCAGCACAATAGTCCATTGGGACCCTAACCTAGCACACGGTCTACCAGGACCTTAAACTGGGTTCACATCACGTCCTTAGCATGCATCTGCGCCAAGTACACATCGAAGGAGCGTGCATAGTGTTGATGTGGGAGTGGGATGTTGCAACTCTAGGATGTAGTTCACGATGCAGTGGGAACATGATCTGGAGCATACACGATGCTGCCACCCTTGGCATTGTGCTGACCCTTCAGAGATGTCATATGACATCGCACTGGCCCTTCGGACCTACCGTCGCCATGGCCCACTACCCTAATGGTAGTTCCTTGGCCAGTGCCCGTTGCTGGAGTTCCAGCAGTATTGTGGCCCAGCCACAATATTGTTACCCTCCAGCTCCCTACCGATGCCTAGGCTCACATGATGTTTAGCTATGTGTTAGCTGACTCCATAGTTGAATTCAGAATGCATGCCTTTGGTAGGGATTCCAAAGCATCTGCACTCACAGTAGATCCTGGTGCCTTCTACGCTAGCTCCACCATGATGGTGTTGTTAAGGCCATTGTTGGCCTTCCTGCTTTGGACACCGTGCACCAACATGGATGTCCAAGAGCTTCAACAATGTCTACAACAAACAAGATATTTTCCCTTGCTTCGCATCGTGGCTTTTTCGCTCTCTATCGTACTTACAGGATGTGGTCAAAAGTGCATCTTTCCATAGCAACAAATGTTACGGCGTCATGAAGTGAGTGCCTTGACTAGCTTGGCTACTTTAGAGTGCAAGTTCCATGATGTGCATAACACATCTCGCTGCATAGGAAGCATCTGTAGGTAGGTCAAAATCCCACACGGATGTAAAACAACTCATCCTGGGAAAGAAACACCTGTCCTACAAGAGGTTGAAGGCCAATGAAAGTAAAGATGAAAATGTGAACAACTTCCTCACGAGCACTCTGACGAGGAACTCTGCTAACCCTCATCTTTACCCTTTTCCTAAACCTCCTTCCTCCCTGCTTCACCCTTTCACTCTCAAGTGTAGCCAAGTGACGTCTTGATGATCACCGAGTGAGAACGTTAGGGTCGTGTCTTCCATGGTGTTTCGTATTCTTTGTCAAGATCTCTCGAGCCTATCCTCCAAACGTCAACAAAGAGGGGCCAATGAAACATCCCAAAATTCGAAGGCATGCTTGCTTCACCAAGTCTTTGCAAATCGAGCAACGTCACGGAAATCCTTCAGGAGATGGATGCTCTGATGTTCAAACTATCTAGTTCGGAAAATTTGTCTACCCAGGTGTCAACAGGCTAAACAGATTCTCTAGCCTGTCCACCTAAGTAGTTCATCTAGCCGATAGCACACTTAGGAGTGATGCATAGAATTTCTGGCAGTGCTCAGAATGCACAAAATGCTTTAGCAAGTTTTCTAAGCTGAGTAGTTTTGCTATGCTATGCTACGCTATGTAGTGTAGTAGACTTCAAAAGATGTTTGCAGAAGCGAAGTGCTATGCTATGCTGTGCTACATAATGTAGCGTAGTGTATTAAAAGCTAGATGATCAGTCCCCTCACCTGACTTCAAGTCCTTCAGCAATGTCTCCTTCCATTAAAAAGTGGCAAACTTGGCCAAAAGCAAGTCATGTTTACTGCTATGTTACGCTCAGCTACATGGTGCAGCGAGGCATAGCAATTCTACAAAAGTAACAGAAGACATCTCAAAGGGTAGGATCAGCAAGTTCGCAAGCTTCGCAAAACGAAAAGTTTCCAGATTGGCAATGTTTTTTCTGACTAAGGATAGCTGCTACGCTATGATACGCTGTGTAGCACAGCATAGCATAGAAAATCGGCAACCAGTAGTCACAACACTGCAAAGGTTTCCAACATGTGTAGCAGGATATGACATAAATTCTTTGCTTCAAATTGGTGGCTACACTATACTGCGTAGTGTAGCACAGCGTAACAAGATGCTATGCTACGCCAAACATGCTACACTACAAAGCATAGCAAAGTATGGCAAGTAGTTACGCTACATCAATGCACTCCACCTAATTGCACCATTGCTTTGACAGTGCAATTACAATGTGGTAGGCTTGTACTTATGACATGGCAGGCTCGCCCAACGATCATGAAGGCACATGTAGCATAGATAGGTTAGCATATGCCTAGGGCACGTGGCGTCCAAACCACATCTTTCGCACACCCTTGGTCCTATAAATACCCCAATGAGTAATGCTCAAAGGGTCAGCTCTTTTGGCAAAATAGGTCCAATTTTTGGAAATTTTGGTCGGCTAACAATTTTGTTGGCTGACAAGCAAAAAAACGTTAGCACTATGACCTTGAGCATTGTAAGCTCTCTTTTTGGCATTGTAAGTAGTTAGCACTCCCGTTTGGCATTTTCTCCTACTTTTCCCTACCATTTTGGTAGCACTCTGCATTGTCGACTTCCGAGTTCGTGTTCAAGCATCCAACTACCTTGCTCTGAACACCTTGGTTACCTTTGGAATCTCTGCGCTTTCCAGCATCATGCAACCAATTGTATCCACCTCAACAGGGTAAAGTCATAATCTTGAAGTAGTGCATTTCCCTAACTGCATCCTACTTTTCTTTCCTATTTATCACTGCATTTTTCATTATTGTCTGCATCGTCTACATTTAAAATATCATTTTTATGCTATAAACTTTGCTTTCAAATAACACGTTGCAAAAGGTTATATTGACACCGACTAAGTCCTTGTCTGATCGACCAGACCATTCAGGGTGCCCCATTTCCATTTCATCCAGCATGACCCTCCCGTGGAAACGGGGTTAAGACTGTTTTCAGTCGCAATAGTGTTGCTTACAAGATTCATTCCTTCACTTCTACAAATAAAGCTAACATGGTAGAGCCATTTTCTAGGGTTTTCTTATGGATTTTGGCTCTATAGAGGTTAAACTGTGAATTTCCTTCTTGACTATGTAGAATAATTTTCAACCTTCCTTGTAGAGTCAATTTTCAACTATACAAACTCCCTTTAAATGGAATCCATGTGTCATATACAAAGCTAATCCAATTTCTTTTTCCTTTGATGTCAAAAAGCTAATTGAGGAGAGTTATCTTGTAAGGATAATTTTTGGTTCTATGAGCTTTCCTCTATATCTTGGCATAAAAAAATATGACATAGCTTATAGGACTATTTTAGTTTTCCTTTGTAGAGCCGAATCTTGATTCTACAGATTTGTCTTAAGGAATTAGCTTACATGGCAGAAGCAGGAATATAGCTATGAGCTTGAGCATATTACTCATAAAGCTATTTTATAGAATCACTTTTGATTTTATGAAGTAGGTCTTCTTAGTAGCTAACATAGTAAAAGCTAATGTGGTAGGTACTAAAATGGAATAGTTTTTTTTATAGAGTGGAATATGGTTCTATGAACTAGCCCTTCATTAAGAAGCTAACCTGGAATTTGTTGATATGGAATAGTTTGTTTTACATCTGCTTTGTACAATGCCATTTTTGTTCTATGAGAAACATCCTATTTCTAATACCAATTTGGAGAAATAAAAGCAGGGCTTCTTAGTGAGTTTGAATTTTGGCTCTAGAAGCTATGCTCTTTTTCTCAAGGATGACTTGGCAAAGCCAAAATGCAAACTCCTAGTAGAACCATTTTCCTTCTCTAGAGCTAATCTAGCAAAATCATTTTTCATGCTCATTGGTAGAACCATGTTCTACTTTTATGAACCTCACTAAGTAGCTTATGTGGCAAAGCACAAATTGCTTCTATGGAATATAAACTTATTTTTTTTATAAAGCCATTATGTAGAACCACTTTCTAATTACATGAATCAAACCTATGTAAAAGCTGACATGGCAAAAGCTTATGTGGACTATGTTATTCATAGAACAAAAATTTAGCTCTAACAACAAGCTCTTTGTCAAAATGCTAATGTGGAAGAGCTCTTTTATGGAACTACTTTTTAATTTTAAGAATTTTGGTACTACACACAACAAGATAACATGGTAAAACCATTTTTTAGAGCTAATCTTACATTCTACAAACTCCCTCATTATGCTAACATGGCAAGGTCATTTTAAAGCTTCACTTCAAAACTAGTTTCTCAATTGATATGAACTTATTGACCTCACAAGAGCTAACATGGTGAGGTAGACTTACACAATTAACATGGCTCATAGAACTAATTTTAGCTTCTCTTTGTATATCTATATTTTGATTCTATGAACACACACTAATTGAAGAGCTTACATAGTAAAGCTATTTAGTATAACCATTTTAAAACTCTACAAACCTCTTCATGGTGAAATGAATTTCACCAAAATTATTAAATTTTGAGAATGAAGCTAATGTGGTAGAACTAAAAATAAGATTTTTCATGAGGTAGAATTTTTGTTCTCTAGTTAATCTCTTTTCACTTTCCATGAACAAATGATAACATGGCTTGCAAAATTATTTTCTAGAATTTCTTCACTCCTCAAGTTATCATAAAATGAGCCTATGTGGAAGAGAAAATCTATAGAGCTATTGTGCAAATCTATGAGTCTTCTTCATATGACCATTAACGTGGCCATAGAACCACTTTGTCAAGCTACTTTTCTGCCTAACAAGCAAGCTTCTATGAATAACACTTTAAGCTTTCAATATAACTTAGCAAAGTCATTCCTATGTTAAGTTGTAGACCTTAAAATCAACTCAACTCTACTAACTCATTATCATGTTTATGTGGCAAAACTAATCGAGGCTCTTTTCTATAGATCCATTTATCAATTCAATGATATGCTTCTTCATTCGCAGAGCTAATTTAGTAAAGCCACTTTTCTTCATTCATCACTAAAATAAGATTTTTGCTTAACTTTCTAATGTGGAAAATCCATTTTTCTAAATGATCTCTTTCTCTTTAAAGAGAGGGCTTTAGTTTTCTCTTAACTATATGTTCTAATGCTCATCATCATGAAATCAAATTTCAAGTTCTACGATTCCATTTTAGATGAACTCTACTCACTTACAATCAAGGAAATACAAATTTGATCCTTAAGTGATTCATAAGTCTATTACTAATGCTCAATTGAATTAATTCACATGGTACCTTATTTAACTTTTAAAAAACCTAGCTTTTTTTTAAGAGATTAGAAACCCTACGATGAGTGGTGGAGTAATCCAACACCCAACCATACAATTCATAGGAGTTCACACATGACCACATCGCAGTCCATGGATGAGGCAATGTGATTATGTTGGTAATTAATTAAACTTTAGGATCATTGTCTTTCCATGTGAGCTAGTGAAATCTAGGTGTATGGTTTAACTCACCATGAGGTACATGATGACTAATGTTGTGTTGGCCAACTTACGCATAGTAAACATGATGAAATAGTAATGGTTTCTAAGTCTAATAAAATAGTAAAAAAATCTAGTATATCCTAGGTAATGTACATCCATTCCTTATTTACCATACATGCCATGGACTCATGTAGTCATCACTGGAATTACCAAGTGTACCACTATTAAGTGAATCAAGTGATAACACTACTAGATTACTAGATAACTACACTTAGTACTTAAAATCAGTCGTATCCATACCGCTTAACAATAGGGAAAATAAAATTCAAGGAATGGTAAACATTAACTAAGAAATAATTTAAGTGAAAATGGTAAACAATATTCTAAGTAAATAATAAAAAACTAAGTGGATGCTACAATGGTAAAAAGTAATCTTGATCTTTATTGCCATTAACACTTGTGTCCAATTACAAGATTCCCAAATGAAGACTTTGTACAATCACACAACACCATATTGTGAGCACACACTGCTAAGTATATAGAACTACAATCACTAAAAAAACTAAAAGAGGTTTAGTATGGGTTGATGAAATTATTTTTGAACAATGTTCCTAAGTGTCATATTTATAAGCAATCACATGTCACATGATATCAAATATTTGATGTCGTAGCATGGGCTTTGATATCAGGTATGTAATATTACAACTTCAATATTGGATATCCAACGTTATATGTGTTCAACAATTCATTCTATCATACCCCCATAACTAACTAAAAACTCATCCTCGAGATAAGACAAAATGAGGATAGAGTTCCTTACAAAATTAGGAGGTAGATTTACATGACTTTTTCTACCACAATGATGTGTTACAAAAATGATACAAGACATGACATAAAAAACTTTAACAAAAAATAAAATTTGGTGAAGCTTGATGTATCTTAGGTAGTTCTTGGTGGTGGTGGCTCCTCCATCAATTGCTCCCCCTTATCCTCAAGCTTCTAAAATTTGTATCGGTACAAGAGCATCTAAAACTTTTCCTCCTTTGTACCATCCATGCTTGTTGTGTAATATGTGATGGAGTAGGTACATCCCATGGGCACTGCAGCTACAAGAACATCTGATTGGCCTTAACATACCAAGCCATAAACTACCTCCTCTCCTCTTTTAATGCTCTAGCCTTTTCACATAATTCATGGTAATTAAAAAATATTTTGGTTAGGTTCACTACAACATCTTTCTACCCCTAGTAGCTAGCCTTTACTACTTATAATTCAAAATTTTCCACCTAAAGTTTCTACAAGGCATCTTTACAATTTGCAAACTCCTTCTCGTACAATGCATATGTGGCTACTACTTACTATTCTAGTTCATTTTTGGACCTACCTACTATTAACATGGCCAACTTAGCATAACGAAGGTTAGCTAGCCCCATGTATTCCTTCAAACTCTCTATCTACAAGTATTTATTATTAACTTCCACCTAGTGGACATTAGCATAACTATCCAAAATGGACTGCTAGTCTAGATTTTTCACTAATATGGAGTTGATTCTAGCCTTAGCCATCTAGATCTCTTTTTCATTGATTTTTTTGTACATCCCCACCTAACCATGGAAGTGTTCTTTGAGTCTTTCATGTTCTTTGCCTCATTCTGCCATGCGCTTATTTCAATAGCTAATTTTTGGTAAATAGCACATACCTCCTCCATTGTGAGGGTTCTATTTTCTCATGCAAGGTAGCTCATGTCGTGGTTGATCCTCATGAGTTATTCCCTTAACTGGTGGATCCTTTCCTCTAGGATGCCCTTCTATTTTTCCATAGTGGTTAACTAAATATTATTTGTAGCAAGTTATTTGTTCTCTTCTTGGGCTACAGTGAGTGCCTTAGCATGTGCATACGTTTGGGCTTTAGTTACTAAGGCATTCCACACCTCTTTCTCCTTCTCATTCTCTATCTACTTATTCTACTAAATCAGGTAGTTAATTTTCTCTATTCTAAATTATTCTAATTGGTCAAGCACAATGAATTGAGTTGGATCTTTGTGTTTGACTCTCCAGGTTATGAGCTCTTCCTATAGTTTGAGAAGTTCCACTTCTGCATGGTTTACCCTGGTCTCTACCATGACCAACTTACCTTTGTGGTAATCAACTCTAACTACATTGTAGTGAAATCACTTGGGATGTTCAAAAGTGTTGTCATCACTTGTCCAGTCTATAGTAGTCATTCCAGTACATCTTCATCCTCTATAGGAGTCATTGAGGTTTCAACTAACATTTGAGCATCTCTGCCTTCAATTAGATCTATCGATGATCCAATAGGTATGTTGAAAGACTCCTTGATTAGTGATCACCTTTGCTACTTCCACTACATCTTAATGTTGCATTATCACAACTATGGCTCCCTCTCTAGTTTCTAGCACCACTTGGAATGATGTAGTATTTCTAGAGAACTGTTGTGATAATTTGGCCTCTCCTCCTAACAATGAGATCTGTCTACCCACAAAATCAATAGAAATTGTGGGTTGTATGGCATTATCAATAACTCTATAGAGGTTTTCCTCCTTCCTTGTTCCCCAAATAATAGTATCCATAATCTATTGTAGATGACTCATTAATGGTCTAGAGTCTTGTGGTGGCGGCAATGGAACTTCTTGCTATTATTGTTCTTGTTCTTGCTTCTACTCTTGTGACTACTATTGCTACTAATCACTAGTTTCCACTTATTTTTATTATTCAATAGTGTATGTTATTTCCCTAGTGTTGATTCATTCCTCACCTTGGTCCTTCTTGGGTCGTGCTAGTTTGAGTAGTTTAGTATATGAGGCATTCTAGGCCCTCCTGGGAATATCATTGGTGTACCCTAGGATTCCATCTCGCTTACATAACTTCCTAATAAGGCAAGGAAATGAGAGTGGTGGCTTTCCTACCTTCTTTTCTTCAAACCACCTCTAGATCTCCATAAACTAGAGTTATGCAAGATTCGCATTGTATTTTCCCATCAAGATCACACTTCCTCTAGCTGCATAAGTGGATAATCTATTTAATCCTTTTGTTGGGAACAAGTAGTAGGTGCCAATCTTAAAATAAATTCTTTCCTCTAAATTTAATCCATTGTGTCCCTTATATTCTTTGCCATATTCTCATTTATGCCATGATTTTCTAGATTTAGCATCTAATTTGGTGGATAGGTGTGCTACCCTGATCCCTTTATTGGGTATGTTTAGAGCTTTAGCTATCACCTTGATTGAGTATGAGACTAAGATTCCTTTGAAGTTGACAATAGTACCCTCTTCTTTATTATACTAGAAATGATAATTTTCCCCACGGTACCATTCTCCACTGTCAAATTGGATGGACCATAACAGTGATGCTTTGAGTTGCATCTTTACCGCTTCTAGAACAAACTCCACAAATGAACCAAAGTTCTTTTCCATTATGACTGTGGTCAAGATTTACTATTCTTGGATAGCTTGCAGGTAGTCTTGTGATAACATGAGGCATTGTCCTTGTACTTGCGGTTCCTCTACCTCTCCTTAGGCTAACTCTTCTGTAGTAGGAGTTTCTTAATGGATGTTGGATGATTGGGCTTCATGCTATGGATGTTTTGGTTCTTGTTCTTGTGCTCCTGTTCAACCTCTACCATTACCTCTTGGTCATTTACTTGTAGATTATGAGGGTTCACCTTGTGCTCCTCTCTTTGGGACCATTTGCAATCGATCAAGGATTTGGAGTTACTAATGGTTTGCACAAATTCTTACAATTTTATACCTTACTCATATCCTTAGATACATTAAGTCCTTATTTTATTATGATTGTTGGGTTATGAAATTTTCAAAAAGTTACCTCATATGCATTAGCGTCATTATAACCCTTCATAGTTGTCTATTTTAATCTTATTCATGGCTTGTATGATGGTTATGGTTCCTTAAGAGCATTATTTAACTATTCTAGCATTAATATAATTGATTTTTATTAAAAATTTTCAACTTTTTTCTTCATACTTACCCTTAAAATATGTTCCAAATGTTACCAAATCTCAAAAAATTAACTTAGATTTTCCTCACTGGCATGTCTAGAAGGTTAAAAGCATATTCAAAGGGTTTTGGATTATGAATGATGCATGTTTCATGCATATTTGGCATAGAAAATGTATAAAGAAGGAATCTTGAGTTACATGAAGTGTTTATGAGATAGATGAGATGGGTAATGAATTTTTTCATTTAGAACAAAGTTATGTGATATAAAGGGAATTTTTAATGATCATTGATTGGTCTTGGAAGGTTCAAGATGATGTGGAATTGTTGGACAAGTATAAGATACAATAGTTATACAAGTGGGTCCTCTCCAAAGTAGGCTCCAACCCTTAATGCCCTTGTATAACCACTCCTAGAAGTGCCCTTAGGTACTTAAGGATTTGAATGTAATGCATACCTATTTAGCAAAACACACATGTTAGTACACCAAATTGGAAAATTACGCTATGGTACACAAAACCAATAGTTATGACCATTCTTACAATGAGATGAAATGGATTTAGAAGGGATTGTAGAAATCAAGACATGAGGTATTTTACCATAGGAATAATGAATTTTTTTGCTTTATTAATGGTTAAAGTAATCATTAATCTTTCTATCCAAGATTCAAACCAAGTCCAAACCACATTTCAGTGACATTGCATTGTCTCATATTTTGGAATTACAATTGTAAGAGTACCACTATTTCTAGGAGTATTATCACTTAACGTATTTTTCAAGGTAGGAGTTTATTCATGGAAATTTGTTTTATTTCTTAGATTTGTAAGAAGCCACCTACCTTTAGGCATGGGTAACATGTCTTTCCAGTGGAATCCCTAGAAATTTATTCTATACTTTTTTATTTTTATCCATGTCAAATTTACTAAAGGACTACCTTAAGGCATGGATAACATAGTGACATGATAAGGCAACACTTATTATACTCTTACATAAATTTTTCATTAGATCTACAAGGATATAATACAACCTATACAACATGATAGAACTTAATAGAAGTAATTTGAGAGAGTCCACAAATCCCCTTGATGTCACACCCTTTACATTCCCACTTTTTTCTTCACTTTTTGATCTAGGCATAATGATCACAAGTTTATTCTTAGTTGTATGATGAGAAGAATATCATTATGGTCATGGTAAAAACCTCTTATTAATGGGATGGATGGATGGATAGTGTGGGCTAACTATTCAAATAATTAGTCCCTTATGACTTGATAACATAGTGAAATCTTCACTTTATTGGACTATATCTTACCGTATTAATAATTTGTTTTATTAAATATCAACATTATTTACAAAGGAAATGAAAAAAAAAGTATGAAAAAGATAGTAAGAATTGGAAAATGATGTAAATAATGAAAGATGTCAAAGAATGAAAAATCATTAAAGAAGTGAAAAATGTGAAAAAAAATATTAAAAATTGAAGTGAAAATGTATAAAAGAATGAAAAATTATTAAAGAATGTCTAAAATGAAAACAAAATAAAAAATTCAGTGCAGTACCTATGGTTATAGATTGACACCCCCATGAATATCATTAATGTTAATTATACAGAAGAGAGAACAAGTAGAAGAATGTTGGGTAGGTTGGGTAGACTTCCTAAAAGATTTGTAGTAAGGTTTGACTTGTTGGATATTGACAAGAATAAAATTATGGGGGTAAGATGTCTCATAGGTATTGATGATTTATCATTGGTTAGCTACATTGATGTGGCCTCATCCACAAGGCCCCGTTGATGCATTTTAACCTACGTTAAGTATGCCTCATTGACACAGTGTCTATCCATCACCTATAAATACACATCTACCCACCGCATTTATGGGGAGTCCAGATTTCAATTGTAGCAAAGATGTTGCATTTTTCTCCATTTGAAAGTTAGAATTTTTTACTTGAGTGCCCATAGTAGGAATCATTGAGTGTACAGATCTTTATTCAAGCATTGTTGTACCTAAGCATGATAGTGTGTGCGGCAATAAAGACAAGCTTTCTAATAAACCTTGTAGCACTTTGGATAGTGTTGGCACATTTAGCCATTTCATGGAACAGCAAAGGTGATAAAATATGAATAAGCCATAGAAGATATTCAAAGCAAAAATATATATGATGGTTTAGCCTTATTGATATTTTATACTAGAAGTTTCATGTAGAAAATTAGGAAATGAAGATGTAATATTTTCATTTTCAAGAGTTAATATCAAGGAAAGAAAAATTCATCATGCTCCTTTGCAAAAGGAAGGATGAAAAGAGTTGAAAAGCTAAAAGAGCCGATCCCGTTTATGGATGCATCAATGAGAAATATCAAAGTCACTATTGTAAGGTTTGGATAATGTTTTTACTGCAAAAAAACAAACACAGTTCCAGCCACTATACGCGTTGGGAGGAAATAGACGAAATTGCTGTAAAGAAATGAAAACAGTCCAGCAGAATGTCGTTTTGTTTACAGGGATCATGTTGGTACCAAGGCAGGGGAATGCAAGGTTCTCTTTGCCCTGTAATGGGTTTCATTTCGTGTAGAATCAACTATTCCTTTTGGCCCTAAATCAGTGACATCTTTGTTGGTCGCGTAGTGCCAAAAATAAATAAAAAACAATTTTTGCAGGGACGCGGATTCAAGGTGGAAGAAGAACTCGCTTGGGCGTTGCCACTTCCAAAGCAAAAACCATTTCAATTTCAAATTTCTTATGCAATTGATCCGCCCGTCTCCGATGATGCCGATGTGTCCTGCAATGCGTGCACTGCATGAAGATTTTTCTGGCCGTTGTAGGGCCGTTCCTAACCTACCTTACCTAACGCCGAATTCTCTGATGCTCAGATATCTATTACATTTGCCCTTAACCCTAAAATCTACGGCAGGAATTAAAAAATGATCTACAAAAACACAAAAATGCAGGATGCCCTAAGTGAAATTGGGGCAAAATAAAATAGTTCTAGGCAACCGAAAACCCCATGTCTAGGGCCATATGTCCAATACATCATTTCTATCTCTAGATCTTTCTCCTCCAGCAACCAAATGTACAGAACAATGATGCCAGATGCAGCGGCAGAGCCTTCTTCTGCGGTGGTGGTTGCCAACAATTTCTGGCAAGGCGAGATATATTTTTTTGAAAGTATTCAATGGCAGTTCTAGGCCTACCGCCTTCACATTCAGGCTTGGTGTTTTGAATTTAAATTTTTCCATCCATTTTCAGTCGGGTGCAAGTGCACATAAAATATTTAGGATTAAGGTACCAGCAATATTTATGCCAAGGTAGATATTATATTATCGCCTTGTTTATAAACTCACTAGGAGCTTCAATAACCATTCTTCAAATTTTAAGTAAAAATGAAACAATTATATGAAATATTGGAATTATTTTTCAAAAGCAATATTTATCTCCTAACTTCCTAACCTCCTAAGTTAATGCTTCCTAACTTGTTGGGCAAGTAATTTCCTAACTTGTTGGGCAAGTAATCTTCTAATTGGTTGGTCAAGTTACTTGGGAGAGAATTTAGGTGAGATATTTTTAAATATTTAACTTCCCTACCTACCTTGGAACCCTATAAAAAGGCTTCAAAGGAAGGAGGAGGAAGAAGAAAGAAAGAAAAAGGGGGAAGAATCTCAATTGGAATCTCAATTTTTTTAGGACTTTTGGAAGGTCTCATACATCACACTTTTGAGAAGACATTGG